>JAFREE010000151.1:0-58171 GCA_019400425.1 Hymenochaete sp. R1
GCTCGAAAGCCATTATATAGGGCTATCTCCATGAATATTTTTACATTTTTATAATTTTATTTGAGGGAGGGGGAAGCGACGCGATCGCGAAGTCGCGTTTTGTGCACCGGTTTTTTGAGATACTGTATAAAACGCCTTATATGCCTAAGAATATTAATATTGCTCTACTTCTGTCAAGGATGTCAAAGGCGATGAAATTTATACATAGCAATTTAACCTGTACCGTATGAGCGACTACTTATACATGAGCATCCAAATAGATATCCAAGTCTACGAAATAATTCAAAAAGACGGACTGACAACCGCGTTTATGCCGATGGCTTGTACAATGATACCTTCAACGGCATCCTCCCAGACCTGCTTCCGGAAGACGCACATGTCGGCTTGTTGATGAAACTCATCTCCCATGTTATCTTTGGACCCGGTTCGAACACGAATTTCTCGAAAAGCGATGCCGTGACGAGCTCTGCGACGAAACAATCAGAACAATCAAGGAAAAAAGGAAACGACGATAGACTCACTCATTTCCATTTCCGCAAATTTGAAGCCCCTGAGAAAGTAGGATGAACAAAGATGCTTTAAAAAGAAAAGAAAAAGAAAAAGAAACACGTACAAGCAAGCACGCCCGCCTCCCCAGAATGTTAGCCTATGCGGCGCAAGAGAGGTCAGCATAGGATGCAAAACAGCGGGGTCCAAAAATGACGAACATCGAAGAATAAATGCCTGGAAGCTTTGCATCCGAGATCGATTTAGGGAGGGGTTCGAGCCACCGCTCTGGTCTCCAAAGTTCGGCATCTTCACCCCAAATTCTCTTACACCGATTTGCAGCGTAAATCGACACGATCAAGTTTTGACCCTTCTTGATGGGAATGGTACCGATCTCTGTCTTTCCGTCTGTCGAGAGGATTGGCCAGGCTAGGGGTAGAGCAGCATCCTTGCCCGCACTAAACGAATGTCGATTTCAGTCAAAGTAGCCAAATACTTGTATTAGACCACGTACGTGCGGACAAAAAGCGGTGCCGGGGGATACAGCCGCAACACCTCGCGACAAAGAGCGTCAAGGAAAGGTAAAGCCATCAAAGTGTCAAAATCAAAGTCTCGGCCACCGTTCTCCAGGCGAGCCGCACGGACTTCTTCACGCAATCTTGTCTGGTTTTCAGGTCTATGGGCGAGTTGATCGAATAGCATGCATAGGGCGCTGGAGGTGGTGTCTTGACCAGCGAACGTGAACATGCTGTTTTTTTTTTACTCGGCGTCGATTTCATATCAAACTATAAAAAGTACGACGACTTACTTGATTTGACCCTTGATATCAGCGTCCGAAAGACGGTCGATTGCATCAGCTTTTACGTTCTCTCGTACTGGAATGGATCGCTCAGTCAGTGGGATAACGTAGGAAACCCAGATGTCAACGTACACAATATACTCATGATATCCTTCCCGTGACTGACAAGCTGGTCCACCTTCTCGTCTCCACCCTCTAAGGCCTCTTTTTCCTCCCGAAAAATCTCCCAAGCTCCTTTGTCCAGCTCATCAGAGACATGAATCATGTCCTTGAACACCTTGAACGGAAGCAGGCTGACTATCGTCCGTCGGAACTCGGCTGATCCGATATAGTAAACATACGGAAGGAATTGACGAATAAATTGCGTGCGAAATAGTAGATCACTGTATACGATGGGAAATGAGAGAATGAAATCTGCAATCTAATTCAGAAAGGCTTACGATGCATCTTTGTTCGCTTCCGTGTACACAGTATATTCGTGACCTTCAAGAGGACCGAACGAATGGCCCAGACCACCTCGACCAATGCATTCGAACGATACATTTATAAACCATTGCATCATGTCAATAACAGCTGGTCCTTCTTTTACCCGCCTGTAGAAACCATCACACATCTAATCCATAGATTAGCCTGACGACATTAGCGAAAAGATGAAGTCGTATTCGTACCTCGTGATCAATCGGATGCAGCACTGTTATGATATCCCGCATATGTTTCGTCGAGAATACAGGGTTGACCATCTTCCGTTGCTTCTTGTGCTTGTCGCCTAGATCTCGTGAGGACTGGTATTTCAAATATACTATTTGGCCGTACCTGTGGCAGTTATCGTATTATCGCCGAACATGAGGCGCATGGTTCTTTTGGGCAAATGGTGAGCTTCTGAGCTGATATATGAAGGAGAAAAGACGTACAGAATATGCATCTCTGGCTCCTCGTAGGTATGCTGATCTTTCACGAGGATGTAGTGCAGCGCAAGCGGATCCACGACGTAGAGGTATTTCTCCTGTAAGTAACCAAAATGAGAAGATGAAGATGAAGGACAACCAGCTAAACGAACTCTGAACATCATGCTGACTCTACACAGGCCATCGTAGGTGTTGTGTAGGTAGTCGTGGAATGACCACGAGTCCCAAGAAAACAACTGAAAGAAATTCCCTGGTATGCGAGAAGGAGATGAGTCCAAACCTATCACCTAGGATAGCTACTCACCGAATAGTAGCGACGTGCTCGGAGGTCCAGGAAGATATGCATATTTTGAGCTGGACGAATAGAGGCGTCGGGCCAGAAGAACGAGAAAGAAGAGGGCGAAAGCCCCGCAGATGGCGAAAAGCATTTGGGAAGGGTAGGAAGGGTCGAAGTTGCGTGTCAGCCAGTAAAAAGGAGGTCCCCGCGGCTTCAGCTAAGCGAGGTGGCCGCTATATATTATTCCGACCCTGCAGAGCGATGATAGCTCAGCACACGAGAAGTCGGGGACCCACCCCAGAAGCGGTGACGAACCACGCCTGGCAATACCAGAGCCGCTTGGTACGCACCGAGTATAATACAACGCTGCCTCAATCGAGCTCTCGCTGAGAACAGATGGTGGATTCCTATTCTAACAGCGACAGACGTCTGTGCTTCGGGCGTAGCTTTTTCCTAAAGATAATCAAGAAACCGGTACGTTCCTATACAAGATCATGATGCGGAGTTTATTGGTTGATACGCCCCAGTGCAGACAGTCTTCTGTGTCTTCCTTCGAATATAGTTTCCCACCGCGCCGTGAATTTATCAGAGTATCCCAGAAACCGTCCGCGTGTACGCCCTTGCCAAAGCACTCGAGGCAAAGAGAAAGGGGCTCTCGGAAAGTGCTTCGTTTGGAAGTGCGCTTCGACACGTCCGAAATTTTCGCAGGGGATTTGGCTCCGGGCTGAACACGGTAGATTCAGTGGTTGACGAAGCGTCGGCTTCGAGACTGACGCGTTCAAGTTTCCGCTCGTTTGGAATTGAAAAGAAACAAAAGAGCAGTGTTTCAGGCAGAAGCGGTTGATGGCTGTCGATGAGGTTACTCGGCAAGAGGGGTGCGATGTTTGGAACGGGCAGGAGACGGAGGACGTTGATCCTAAAACGGGCAATCTCAGATCGATGTGCCTACATCGTTTGGCGCTGAGCCGGGGCGAGCTTCGCCACCACGACTGAATACTATCAAGCGTCATCTCCGAAGTCATATAAAGTAACCGGAGAGCTGCGGGCGGCGTTAGCAGACCTCCTGCAGTCCATTTCACGCACGCATTATGAGCAGTTTTTTTGCCCATGATTATTTTAGTACTTCACATTACTGCTACTAGTACATCGTTGAATACGGCTTTGACACAATAACCTATCTAGAGTCTCACGGTGCGTCATATATACCTTGATCAATTGGATCGGCCGGACCAAAGAAAGACGACAGATTGAGATTGAACGAAATATTCCTGTTATTGATGAAGCATTTAGAGAGGCTGCCACGTTATTGGTGCACTGTTAGATTGAGGACCTAATGAGCGGCGTGGCCAAATCACTGAAAGGACGTAAATCATTTAAACTGGCATTTGTGCCTCAATACTACTACTGGACTAATACATTTTTTCTGCACCTGAAGTTGAAAGTCGTTGTCTCACTTGTATTGGTGATTTCTGATTCTCGGCAGGGTCATGGCCAACTTCAAGTTGAAGATTCGTATAGTGTGACCACCAATGGAAGTTGACGTTCAGTACTCCCCGATGAAGGACACATAGGTTTGTTGATAAAACTCATCTCCCAGACAATCTCGGGTCCGGGGGAAAAGACAAACTTCTCGAAGAGAGAAGCAGTGATAAGTTCTGCGGGGACACAAAATAAGGCAGCTTACTCGGTGTGATGATAAGAACGCACGTACTTATTTCCATTTCGGCGAATTTAAAGCCCCTACCATGATAAAAGACAAAATTATTTCTGGAATAAAATATACCCAAAATCTCGTCGCTCACAAACATGCACGGGGGCCCGCCCAAAAAGTCATCCTGAAGTTAAAAATCTGCCATGAGTGTGAATTACTCAAATCAATTCCGTTGACGCACGTAGATGCATAAACGCTTGGGAGTCTCGTTTCTGGCTTTGAGAGTGGAACAGGGTTTTCCCATCGTTCAGGCTTCCAAACCTCCGCATCATCGCCCCAAAGCTTTTTGTTTCGGTTAGCTGAGTAGATAGGAATCAACAAGCTCTGACCCTTCTTGACCGGGACTCGATCAATTATTGTTTTACCATCCGTGGAAAGAATAGGGAAGGCTAAAGGAAGTACGGTGTCCTTGATGGCCCTGTATTGAGAAAGCAATAAGTCAACTATAACTAATGTTGGAGAACAAATGCGGGTACATACATACGCTCAAAGATTGGCACCGAAGGGTAGATGCGGAGAGTTTCGCGACAGATAGCATCAAGAAATGGCAAGCACATCAACGTGTCGTAGTCAAAGTCACGTCCGTCGTTCCTAATGCGTGCTTCAATGACCTCGTTACGCAATCTCGTTTGAGCATAGGGATTTTGTGTAAGTTGGTAGAAAATCATAGATAACGCGCTCGCAGAAGTATCTTGTCCAGCAAAGATCAAGTTGCTTGTTGAAGAACGAGTGACTTATTAAGAGCGAATCGAATAGGAAAAAATGACGCCAACCTTGTCTGACCCATAATCTCTGCTTCCGATAAATGATCCTCATCATCAACTTTAATGTTCTCGCGCACTATGTGTCATTTCATTTTTTGTTGGACATTAGATGGCGAGAAAATGTCAAGATTTACGTACTCAATACGCTCAGTATGTCCTTCCCCTGACCAATTGACTCTTTTATGAACTCGTCGCCTCTTTCGAGTGCTTCTTTCCTTTCACTGTATATCTGCTGAGAACCATACTCAAGGGAGTCCACCGCACGGATAAGATCTTTGAACAATTGGAACGGCAAAAGTTCAATTATGGCTCGTTTAAGCGAAGGCGAACCGATATTGTGAACATAAGGTAGGAATTCTCGAAGGAACTGTGTTCGGAACAAGAGATCGCTAGATGCTGTGAGTAATCGAAATACTTACTTTTGACGAAAAAATGGCTTGACTCACGATACATCATCAATAGCTTTACTGTAGTCAGATTGCGTATCGCCGTCGAGTGGCCCGAATGAGTGTCCAAATCCGCCCCGGCCGATGCATTCTAACGACACTCTTGAGAACCAATGCATAAAGTCGATGGTAGCCGGGCCATCCTTAACACAACGCATGACGATTCCGCATAGCTTACAGGCATTCAGTTTGTTATGAAACCGTGAATACATTTGGCTTAGCACCTCTCGATCAATCGGGTCTATTATTGGAACGAGTTCACGCATTTGCCGCATTGAGAACAACGGGTTGAGCATTTTACGTTGTTTGCGATGTCTTTCGCCTAGATTTGTCTTAGTTCAAGATAACCGCACGTAAATGGGCAGAGCGCACCATAGGTAATTGTCATACTCTCTCCAAATATGAGGCTTAAGCCACTATGCGGAAGGGATTCAGTCAGCTCCACTTCGGAGAATAGTCATATAAAAAGAACACGAACATGTTAAATGACTGAGGCCGTTCATATAGTTCTTGCTCTTTAATAAGGATGTGATGAAGCGCAAGAGGATCCCAGACATAGAGCTGCTTTTTCTGAGTCGCGACGCGTACTCATCAGCTAGGACCCTTCAAGAACGCATCTAAGGCTTACACCGAGCACCAAGTTGACTTTGCACAGGCTACCAAATGTGCTGTGCAGATAGTCGTGAAAAGCCCATGAGTCTCGGGAAAACATCTGATTGATATTTCCTTGATGGCCGATATAAGGAAAGATTTTTCAAACAACGACAACATTGACTCACCCGTCAGAATCGAAGGGTTTGAAGGACCTGGAATGTAATCATATTTTGTATAGAGGCAGTATACACGCCAAACGAAGTAGCTTAAGGATGCGGCAGCGATAGCATCGAAGGCAAGGGGGTTCATTGCGGGGGGAAATGCTTTGGATGGGAGCTGTACTGTACAATCTCCGCCGTGCTTTTAAACGAGACAGTCGGAGCGTACTGGACGTCAATCATCTCAATGCAGTGGAAGTGGAAGAGTGAGTTCATAACCAACGCCCCACATACATCCATTCACAGCCCGGTTCCAAGGCTGAACCGGTGGAAAGCATTTACTTTCGTTGCCATTTAAAGGACATGCGTTCTCATGGTATATGAATAGTATCTGTTCAGTCGTAAGCAACTGAGAAATATCGTTCATATAAAGTTATGTATAGCTCACCTGTGTTTCTCCACCCTGGTGCACTTCATTGCAACTCCGAGAAATCGCATCCTAACTTCATTGAAGCACGTAAACTTTGATTGCCATCGTGATTTTCGTATCGATGTCCTTAGGTAGGGAGCTCCTTAGGGCCGGCTTTATTACGAGAGCATCACGTGCTTTGAGTACTTGAGGTCGAGAAGGCCCAGACCCAGACACTCGATGAAGCTGGTCCATCTTTCTCTTCGCCTATGCATGCAATACGGATACCCCTGCTCCCCACTTCTTGTCCTCTTACCACCACCACCATCGTTTTAGCCCGTCGCCGTACCTCGGAATGATGCTGCGTGTCGATTCCTTCGCACCCGACGTCTGGGAGGCAATCTGCACTCCCATGCACGAAATCGTGCCTCGCGGTAGCAAGGGCCAGGGCTCAGGAGCACTCTTTCTCGGATCGTGGACTGCATCCGTCGATTCCGACCTCCTCTCGCGCAACAGCATACGTGCCATCGTCGAGTGCCATGACTCCCCGTGGGGAATGTGTGAATCATCAGTGGTCTCACCGGCACCGCCATCCCCACCCCAGTTCTCGCGCAGCCCTACATCACCGAGCTTTCAGCAAGGCTCTAGGCCTCCTCTGGCGAGAGCTGCCTCGACGATGAACGGACACTCTTCGAGCAACGTCGGCTCAGGCGGGAATGCGAGCGCGACAGGCGCACAAATAGCGAGGTTCAAGGTGTCCGTGCCGGACAGCACAACTCCGGATTTATTGAAACCTCACCTTGACGGGGCCGTCCGCTTTATCAGTGACCGCCTTGCAAAGGGTGACAACGTTTTGGTACATTGCCAGCAGGTGCGTGAATGCGCTTCATTGATGTGCTACTACTCATTAAACGCATCTTATTTTCGCCTCTATTTAGGGCATCTCCCGAAGTGCTGCCATAGTTGTAGCGTACCTCATGCGAACGTATAAAATGACCTACGAAGCTGCCCACGCTGCCGTTAAGAACAAGCGGAAATGTATCAAACCAAACGAAGGATTTGAACGTACTCTCCGAACTAGTTGGAAATGACAAACACGCGACGTCCTTGCTTTACCCTTCGCTTTTTTCATTTCTCTTCCTTGTTGCGACCATCTACTTCTGCTATCTCACCTCATCTGTATCACTCCTATATACGGACTTGTTTTGTGCCATCATCTATAATGTATCTCCAGTTTTCGCATTTCAAACCCACCACACTGAATTGTCTCGTGCCTTATCATCGATTATGTGCCGCAGGAACTCCGTTCCTTTTTAGTAAACTTGCCTTCGTGGGCCATTTCACTCAGTTTTCACCAGCATGTCCCTCAGGTAATGTCATTTCGATCTACTCTGACGTTGATTGCTGATTTAACAAAATACTTTCAGTCCCAGATATTGGATAGGTCGGTGCACATCCGCGTTGTTATACCTATCTTCAGTGATGTCTACCTTTTTTCGGGTTAAAGAATTGCACTGGTTAATCAAGTGGTAGATAACAGTAGCTACGCGAGCTTCAAAAAACTGTAATTCGATCCGCTTTTGATGCAGGACGTCTGTCGAAAGCTCCAACAGTGCGATACGAAGTGATTCTCAGTGATATCGCGTCATTTTTCCCGTTCCTTGGATGAAGCATTATATCATCTTTGCATTTCAAGTTTAGACTCATTCTAACCATGAAACCTCATACGCAAAATACAAACCGCTGACATTTTGGGTAACTTGCAAAGTTCAGGTCTGACGGACGATACTGACCATGCATGCTTATCATCGGGTACCTATACGTTTCTGCACTTTGACATTCGTGCCACTGGACGTTATTGTATCCCCCTTGTCTTTTGTCGGTGATTCTGCGCGTTCTCTGTCGCCTAAACCCTCTTTCAGCCTCTCCCTTGTTTTTCCGAGCTGAGAGGTTGAGCTGCGTTGGGTTGCAAGCACGCGTTCATGCCAAACGGGGCATACGTTCATAAAATGGGTTTGAAATGGAGTGCTTCGCTTTGCATCGGATTGTGTGCGGTAGCCTTTCTGTCCAACATCCATTCCGCTCATGCCGCAGATACGAACGGTGCGTTGTCGTCTACTCCAGAATGCTTCCAGATCGATTGGATTCTAATGTGAATGAATTTAGGTACAGTCATTATTCAGATGTTTCAGTGGAACTGGGATAGCATCGCAAAAGAGTGCAAAGACTTCATAGGCCCTGCAGGTGAGTAGATACGCCGCCGTACGTAGATCTTCTGTCCTTTCTCACATCACTATCGTTCTATTTATTCCCCATTCTCCGTTGTGCGTACCGCTCGTCCATGTAGGATACGGCTATGTGCAAGTGTCACCCGCAACAGAACATATCAACGACGGCCCATGGTGGACCGACTACCAACCCGTATCGTACAATCTCACATCAAAGCGCGGCTCGCGTGAACAGTTCCAGAGCATGGTGCAAGCGTGTCATGATGCCGGTGTTAAAGTTCTCGCAGGTCTGTTTTCAGCGCCATTCTGTGTAATGGAAATTGATGAGATTCAACCGTTCTTGAAGATACGGTACTTAACCATATGACAAAGGCAGAGTCAGATGGTACGCACACAATTTTTATATTAATGCACTCCTACCTGATTCAGTTCTACAGGTGTTGGTAGTGGTGGTTCAAGTAAGTGGTCTTCCGCCTGGCCTCTAGCTTGCCTAAAGTGACGAAACATACCTGACTTTGCATTTTTCACTTTCTCTCTCCATCGGAACAGAGTACTCCAAGTACAATTACCCGTCTGTTCCTTACACGCAAGAAGATTTCCATCAATGTGGGACAGAAGGACATAAGTTGGATGATTTCAGAAATCGTGAAACCACGCTCACTTGTGAATACGAGTCTCTGTCCGAGTTTGTAGCTCTTTCTTTATTGGCATCTGGATGGAATTGAAGCTGATTTATACTGCGTTACAGCTTGAAAACGGAGTCCGATCATGTGCAGGAGATGCAGGCCAACCATCTCAACGATTTGATCTCTCTTGGTGTGGATGGTGTTCGACTTGATTCCGCGAAGTGTGAGACAACCCTCTTTGTTATCACATCCCGACATGAACTTGACACCTTCTCTTTCAGTAATTGCCGCCGAAGACATTAAGGGCGTATTGGGCCGATTGAAGTCCCAGATATTCGTTACTCAGGAAGTGACATATAATCCAGGCGATGCGGTCTTGCCATCCGAATATGTTGATAACGGTGCGATAAAAACACTGACACCAACATTGTTACATCTAGTTGACTGCCGGACCTTCATTAGGATACGTACAGGCTTTCAACTATAGCACGAAACTTCAATACACCTTTGGGAACGGAACTCTCAAGGATCTACAGGACTTGGAGAAGAACGAGGGTTGGTTAGCGAGTGACAAAGCGAACGTCTTCGTAGCCGTCCATGACACGGAGAGGGTGAGCGACTCTGTACAACAATAAACTGTGGCTCCTGATCTGATTATCGATTTCAGAATGGACAATCCTTGAACTATACCTCGCCGAAAAACTCTTACATCCTCGCACACGTATTCTCTTTGTAAGCCTTTTCGAACGCATTTTTTCGTCGTATTATATGCATCTGATGATTGATCATTGTATCAGAGCTCATCCTTACGGTCTACCTTCTGTACTGTCTAGTTACGTTTACAGCGACTATAGTGCCGCAGGGCCTAACAACGGTATGCATCTCATGTTTAGTGTCGCACCTTTGCTCTAACCTTTCTACCTTCCCAAGGTACAGGCTCCTGTTCAGACAATACCAATAGTTCGGAAGCCACCAACACCACTGTAGACTCCAATGGTTCAGGTAGCTGGCTCTGCCAACATCGTGACCCCGCCATCGCAGGCATGGTTCATTTCCGTAACAGCATGAACACGCACTCATCTGACCTCAACACTGGCTCGGTTTCAAATTGGAAGGCTGGTTCTGATGCTCAGATCGCTTTCTCCCGCGGCACTGCTGGGTTCGTGGCGATTAACCATGATGATGCCGATTGGGATGGGAGCTGGGATACGGGGCTGCCGCCTGCCAGTTATTGTGATGTCGTGCAGGGCGCGCCGAAAGATTCAAAGTGTGCTGGGCAAGCGTGAGTAGATTCTTGTGTCCCGAAAGGACTAGCATTGATTTGATTGCTTTGATAGCTTCCAAGTAGCTGCTGACGGAAAACTCAGCAGCAAGGTACCCCCGCACAGTGCTATAGCTATCCATATCGATGCTGTCGGGAACGGATCGACCAATTCTTCAACCAATTCAACAGATTCGGCGTCGTCGTCATCAAATTCGACATCTTCTAATTCTGCAGGATCAGGGTCTGTGAGCGCATCAGGCTCCAGTTCTGGCTCCGGTACTGGTACCGGTACCGCGTCGTCTGGTTCCTCAGGATCTCAAACATCAGCTGGTAGTGGGGCTGGTGGGATACTATCCTCCGGCAGCGCAAGCGGTGGTTCATCTGCCACAGCACCAGGTCCAACAAGTTCAGGAGGATCTCAATTCACATCGTCAGGTGTCTCGGCTTCCGGTTCGGCAGGCTCGTCAAGTGCCGCTCCTGGATCCTCCGGAGGTGTACCGTCGACGACGGGTGCCTCTTCTGGGTCGGGCTCTGGCGGTGGGTCCGGCGCATCGAGCATGACTGCCTCAGGTGCTGATCCCAGCGGGTCTGATGTTGACGATAATGATGGAGACGATGAGGATGAAGATGACGATTCAGATCTACCCTGGTGCGATGAACTGTAACGAGGGTTTCTCATAATTTGAAGCTCAATTTGATTTTCTCTACTTTATAATCTTTTATTTGACACTACTTCTTTTCTGCCACGATCAATTTTACATTGATATTAGCGATCTTGCGTTCCGGGAACGCAAATCCGCCCATCATTTGTCATCGATCCTCTCTTTTGAAAAATGTGTATTTAATCGCTTTTGCTTTTCGATTTTCTTGTTTGTAATGCATATGTTTGTGTAACGCTGGCTGCCTCAATCACACCTCTCTCGATAATATGATAGCAAGTGGTGGATTGTAGAAGCAAGCAAAGTGCGAGTTCGGCGTTACGATGAACCCGCTCGTGAGTAAAGCACTGGCAGGCGAAGCCGTAGTACAGCATTACTTCACTTCAAGTTCGATCGCTCAAAGTCCTCTTTCCATTCTTAAATGACCGTCTGCCTCGAATTTGCTCGGCATCTCGTAAATATTTTTCGTTCTTGAACACTGAAGAGTCGGGCCTTCGTTTGCGCACGTTTGTGATCAAAGCAGAGGACTGATGTCATGGTCGGGAGCGTAATAGTGCGAACACTCGTTCGAAATATTTGTCTTTCTATTGTAGTAATTATAGAAAGTAATGGTACGGACCGTACGTGTACGGTGTACCCACGTGGATTGTCGAATGTATGCATCCTGCGAATTTTTGGTACTTCGAAAAAAATGCATGTCCTCAGTTATACTTAACTAGAGGACATTCGGGGTCCATTCGGACTTTCGCTAGGTCGCGACATTGTCTGAATGACGGGATTAGAAGGGTCCGAAAGAAAGAACAAGACGAGTCCAACGACCCATAGTGCATTACTTAAGTCTATCCTGCTTCAATATTCATCTTAGCACACGGCCAGTATCAAAATTTTCAGGTGTCAACTACGCAGGAGTATGTCTACTTTGCTCTTCTAGACGTCAGCGCCTTGAAAGAGCTTGAAAAAAAAAGAGTGCTGGAGTAGGGGAGGGAGCGGTAGAGGGCTCATCGTAGCACATGTCTCATAGCAATTCTATAGTCATAATAAGTCAAACTAGGTATCACCGCACCTCGATTGTTGTAATCTCTGCTTTATCTAAGAAAGCAAGGTGATAATTAGATACAATACTACATGTAGCAATACAGAGACAAACAACGATACCGCACCGTGACCAGTGATATGCAAGGTAGAATTTGAACACAAAAGCATCCGCGAGAAATAAGCTCGATTGAGCACGCTGAGTCCTCCCCCTTCAAGCTTCGACCCTGACCGAGTGCCCGTGACCGACACCACGTCATCGTAGAGTCTTGCGCTCTGAATCAGTGCTAAAAAAGACAGAGATAAAAGATAAAGGCGATCGACAAGCTCCCTCATCGAAGAGCGAAGTGCACCTTCGCAACCGAAAGCTTCCTCCATATACCACAAGTCCATTCTCCCATCTCATCTGCGAAAATGGCAATATGATGACGATATGACGGGCTCAATAGTGCAGAAAAAAAAGAAAGAAACGATCGGGAGGTATGGATCTTCTGTCATTTGCTTCCGCTTCCTAGAGAAATCACGCGGATGCGCGTTTATATTTATCAAGATAGTTATCAGCAATCCATGACGGTTGTTATCATTAGATATTGACATCATGCACCCGCGCGGTCGTGCGCGAATTGCGGTACAATAATTTTTGCTGCGCTCCGACTGAGAGAATGGAGGGGGTGGAGGTGAGGGTAAGCGAGAAGCAAAGGCGGAATGGATAGGGATGGGGAGTCTGAGATTGAGAATGCGCGGGTGTGTGGAGAAAGAACTATGCTGAGGGAATTGGAGAACCGAAGCAGAAGCAAGCCCGTGCAGGGCGCGCAACGCACGATGGGAAAGAAAGGAGGAAGGTGAGAGTTGGCGATGCTCTGGTCTCGAATATCCCGAGCGGAGACACAGAAGGGAGAACGGAAAATTTCGGGTCAGGTTGTGATAGCCCCCTGCTGTGCTGCGTAAGTACATGGCCAGCAATAGTCGTCGATTATTTGTATATTTTCTTCGATATCAGGACCATAGTTCTGCACCGTCGCAAATAACGGGTAACACAATTCAACAATTCCGGTCAGGTCCCAGTCATTCTCAATTTTTGGAAATTACGTACCCGATGGCATGTTCTGCTCGTACATTGTTTTGGATGATAGAGACTTAATTCACATGTCCGGCTTTTGCAGTCGACCATGGCGGTCACTTGTAAGCGGAGGAAATGCTAATCAGAAACGAGACAAACCATCAGAAAGGGAGTCAGTTTGGCAGGGACATGTAAATGAGAACTGCAGTCGGCGTACCCCACATCGCGAGAAACGACGGCCTTTACTATCAAATTTGTGATTAAGTCCAGTCGAAATTGACTCAGAAACGGTTGTCCGACTAACGCTATTCTCTGACACATGGGCTTCGGAGGGTTCAAGATGTTTCCGTCTGGGAAGCGGCTGATACTTTCGTATGAGTTGCTAGTGAGAGGCAAAGCGAAAGAAAGGTGCGGGGAAGCGCGCCAGGAGGCTATGAGAGGGGGAAGGGGGGAGGGGGTTATGGAGCACAGGAACTAAGGAACGGAACGAAAAACTTGAGTGCATTTTATATTTAAAGACGGGCGGAAGATGACATTTAAGCACTTCCCAGATATCCCTACACTTGGAAATCACCTCCCGGCCCATCCAGCGGGCGGGGACGCCGATTCCGAGCGTCTCGAACAGCTGAGCACGAGCTGTGAGTGTACACAGATAGCGTTATGCGTGTAGAAAAGTAAGGCACGTGCACCCTCCCTCCGAGGCTCCCGCATCCGGTGGACACTAGGTATTGATTCCTTGATTTTATTATTGCTCCTAATAAAACGGGGCCCACCACGGGGATATCGCACGGGGGATTGAGGTAGCCAAAGTACCAGATCGAAGGCGGTCGCCGTCAATTACATTCATTTCCACTGGGCGTGTTTTGCCACTGTACCGTAGAGGCGGGATTGCGTTTTAGGCCTGTGGGAGGTATGTGCTTCTTCGTTCGGAACGCAGGGTCATGTGTTTGATGCCGTTCCTCCTGCCAGTGCTTCGTGCCCTTCGCCGGCCAAAGCGTGTAGCACGGAAGACGGAAGAACGCGATATTCGCGCTGTTGTGGGGAAGGAGAATGCACAAATCTCCGCCTGATGCGTTAGCGATAGCGCTTGCGAAACAGAGAGTAGTGGTTGATGCCGAGAGCCCTGTGAGGTCCCCCTGTTGCGTATCAATGAAACTATAGCTGGTACCAAATGGATGATGTGGGATCGAAATCTTACGGAAGCATTTACCGATTACGGATATGTGCCGTATAAGGGCAGTCGACGGATATGGTGAGAGACCCAGATTGTATCTTATCTTGACAAGGAACTTGACATTAGGAACGCCCCGAGACTCAGAACCTGATTAGCACTCAACATGTTACTTGCAGTGACGTCGCCATTCGGTCGAAGCACAGAATGAAGCCTTCGCCCGAAAGCTAAAAGCCAAGGAGAAGCGATCCGTGTATTCAAAGCCAATGTAATAGATGAAAGGCAACGTCAGTTGCACTTCGGCCGAACGGACTACGATTAGTCTCGACGGCAAGGATCTGCAAAAGTTCCTGATCTTGAGACGAACGTGGCTGGGAGGCGTTTAAATGAAACAAGAACATGGGGACCCCGGTTATGATGGAAATTAGCGGCATCGCTTCCCAAATGTTCTACGAACGCTCCGATTATGAGCACAGTGCTTGCCGAGGTGCACCCGTGATCCTAATTGCAAGTACCACGACTCAAACTGGTACGTGACCATCGGTGCTCAAAAATTTCTCGATCGCTTGAACTGAGAATAAGCTATGCGCTCAAGAGGTTTTGGTGGAAGCCTGTAGCGTGGCGAAACCCATGACCCATGGGAGTCTATTTCCAATAATACGAACGGCTCCTTCGTTCGCATTTTTGTGGCACCAATCTGGGATAAGAGAACGAAGGTAACTGTCAGATGGACGCGGGAACTACAAATGGAAAAGAAGACGCACAGAATAACCTTAGTATGAGGTCGAAGTCGTTAGCTTGTGGTGCGTTGGGAAAGTCGTTGGGGATGCCGAGGAAAAGAAGATCCAGTGAACCAAGGCCATGTGACGGATCTTGAGGTTGTAGAAGTTGGAGAAATTGGTAGAAACAAAGGTGCGGTTGCGGCATTCATTTCGCTTTAGGCGCGTTTAGAAATTTGATATTTTTGAAATCTCACTGCTTGATCAGGTTCGAGAGAATGGCGGGTTTCATTGACATGTATGCGCAATAAGATGCGATTTACACAACTTTTGCTCCAAACACACAACGCTCAGCTGACCCAGTGTGGAGGCGCGGAGTTGAAAAACGCCGCCTGAAAGACGTTGTGAGCCAAACGATAACGAGGAAGGCTCTGATTCGATAAGGAGGGAAGAAAGGGAATATACGTGAGTATGAAGGAAGACAGATCAGCGGGCTTAGAGTTCATCTCGAACATTGGTTCCGGTTTCGTTCTTTCGTACCAGTGCGAATGGAAGAATAGGAAACTGCGGCGGTCGTGAGGTCGTTCGACTTCCTACCTTCGCAGTTGGGCTCGTGACCAAATTCTTGTTCCTTCTCTCTCTATTCTGCGTCTTTCTTGGCTAGTCCGCCTCCCGCGCGGACATATATGATTTAGAATAATACTCGTCACCTTTACCCATTATCCATCTCGAATGCGGCTTAGCGCAGAGTAATCTCCCCACACACATTTATTGACGAGTGCGGTATCCAATAATAGTCCTCTGTCAGACTTTCACGTATACGAGTTTGCGGGTAAGGAGGTTGAATATGGAGCCAAAAATGAGCGCGATGAGTGTGCTGCTCATAATGATGACATTATACGGCATGCTGAAGTCTGGAGTGGCGACATCGACGAGTAGCGCCGGCGAATAGACGCGATATGAGCTTGCAGCCGTGCTATCATTCTCGTAGATGAAGAATACAGCTGGCGGCAGGTCCCAACCTCTTTGGGCATCCGGAGGATGTTCGGTATAACGCAAAAAGCCCTTCTCGACCTCCATGGTTAAAGATAACGTTGAGTTCGCGGGAAGGCGTAGAGTGGTCTCGAGCAGAGTCGGATGGCCATGCGGCTCCGCAGGTTGATAAGACAGATGCGACAACAGATCATCTGACAAAGGAACATAAACAAATTGCTAGCTAAAATGCCGACAAGCTGCGTTGCTACTTACTTCGATTCTGGCCATCGACTATGATGGTCATCGTGTGGAGGTAGAAAGATAACAACCACGGCATTGTCTCGACATATAGTGCCTGCTTGTCGGTAGCGCCCGTGTTCCGGATCATGACTCCAAGCCTTCCGCGAGATTGCGACGAGCCACTGAGCGTTCGTACTACCTCTACACCCGAGAGCGGCGCCTTAGGAGGTTCGAGCGCTGCATCACCCCTGGTTTAGTGAACTCGAAAAAAGCAAACAAGGAGAAGACTCACGATAAGAAAACGCGGCCTCTGCCGGGTACTTCACGGAGATGTCCAGGGGCTGGAGACGGGCTGTGCTTATGAGAAATGCACTGGAAAATATGGTGGAGTTGGCTTACCTGTATGAGTATCATAGAGTGCTATGTGATCATGAATGGCATGAGGCTCCGGAGTGATCGTATACCCGACACCAGTCGGCAAAGTCACTTTCACGGCGCTTTCAGATGCGATGGGACAAGATTTACCAATCGTTCTGTCGAAAATGGACCACAGAGAGAATTCTTGGAAGATTGAAGGCTGAGAATGTTTTTTTTAAAGAAACGAGGAAACAGGCGCACCTCGTTTCTCATTTTTTGAAAGCCTCAACGGGTTAAATACCGCCTGAAAAATCATCTCAAGTTGCACGCCTTCATCTTCCGACCATGTTACATGAATCCCCATGCCATGCCAATCGGCATCGAAAAGACGATGTGGGTTGAGGAGCGTTGCAATTCCCGCGGCTGACTTACAGGGTAATAGCTTTAGGAAAGGCGTTAAATTCTCCGTGCAGACATGCTCGTATGGAAGAGATGCATGGCGAAGAATGTATGTAGTGTTTGAAGCAACGATAGGTAACTGACCCTTCGGCCGGAATGAATAGTTGGGAGAAGTTGTACGAAGCTCGTTGAGAGACCCGATCGAGGCGCAAAACAGTCCCGACAGTGCATTTCTCAATCCCTTCCACCGTTCCTCGACACTGGGAAGAGATAGCATTATAATAAGATGGATGCTTTAGCACGCCTTAGAACTACACTCACCTAATAGGCTCTGAATCACTCATCCACGACCATAACTCAGCTCCACTTGCTACAGCCTCGTCTTCCGGTTGGCCCCATCTTCCGTAGTCCCACTTTCCGGCATTAAGAGTCAAATGCATTTCTGTCACCGCATATTCACGCAGCACCTGACCGAGTGTCAACGGAAACAAGGAAAGGTGTTGTGCTAGATGGGCATGACTTCACATCAGCACCTATTAACGAATCAGGAAACACAACGCTCACGGTCATCGTCCTTGCTGCCTTGACTCAAATCCCGGGGCTCAACGTCTTTTTGTGAGATAATAAAGGAAAACCGCGAAGCGACGCGTCCGTCACGAAGAGGTCGAAGCGTCAACAGTTCATTGAACTGTTCAGTCTGTGTCGCGGTTGTCGTCCCAGTACACCATGTCAAAGTACCTAGTACCAGCAGCAGCAACTCTTTTGGTAGCATGCAGATAGACCAGGTGCCTTCAGAACTCCTCGGCAATGTCAAAGTCGTTGCGTCGGTGCCGTCGTCGTCGTCAAGGTCAGAGTTTCGCGACCGAGACGCGACCAGCGGATAGAGCGTGTCTACCTTCCATTTATGGATGTCGATCATATGAGTAAGCGAATCCTGGAATCCATCCCTTGCCCTCAAGCTCAACAGTTTCAACTCAACCCTCAAGGCTCAACATCCACGACGAGCTCCTGTACTTTCTCTCGCCTCCTTTATACCAGCATTGAGCTTGAAAGCTACAGAAAACAATGGGTGAATCTCGTACGGAGCTTATCGGATGGGTGAACGAGCTTCTGCAGGTGAATTACACCAAGGTTGAGCAGTGTGGGACGGGAGGCGCATACTGTCAGATCATGGACACTATCTACGGTGTGCACGATCATCTATTCGTTTAAATTGCATCATTTGCTGACGGTGACTCGCTATCTGATGATTCTACATCGTTCTCTCTACACACGACGCGTCGATTTCATTCGATGATACACACGGATGTGAAATGGGCTGAACGCAGGTGACGTGCCCATGACGAGAGTTAAGATGAACGCGAAGCACGAGTACGAATTCTTGACCAACTTCAAGGTCCTACAAAATTTCTTCAAGTCCAAAAAGATCGACAAGGTGAGAGAGATCATGCCATCCACGCCAAAAGAATTCAAAGACTTCTAACGCATTTATTTCTGGCATCCCTAGCCCATCCAAGTCGAGAAGCTCGTCAAATGTAAAATGCAGTACGTTCAAATCTTTTCTATTCTCCTATTCCCAAGTCTCTTTGTTTACTACAATATGTTGACAAAGAATGTTGTGAAGGGACAACCTCGAATTTCTCCAATGGATAAAACGTTACTGGGACCAAAACTACGGAGGCCAACCCTACGACCCCGTTGCCCGACGGCGCGGCGCTCCCACCGACACCCCAGCCACGATCGCCCCTATCGGCGTCGGCAGCGCGCGTGCAGTGTCCGGGTCAGGCGCGGGCTTGCACGGGGGTGGCGGTGCGTCGAGAGCGGGTGGAGGTCGTACGCCGGTGGGCGGACCACGAGTAGGGAGCGCGCAGTCGAATGAGGCTGTTTTGGCGCTTAAGAACCAATTGGCGGAGATGAGTGCGCATTTGGAAGGATTGGAAAAGGAGCGTGACTTTTATTTCGCGAAGGTGCGTGATGCTCATGGTAGGCATGGTATAGAAACTGACAGGTCATCCTGTGCAGCTGCGCGATATCGAAATATTGGTTCAGCAACAGCTAGAAAATGTCCCAGATGACCATACTCTTCTTGAAATACAGAAAATCTTGTATTCCACTGAGGTAGTGTGACCGCTCTCTCCAACCAAACAACTTGTTTCTGACCCGCATTCTCAGGAGGGCTTCGAGGTGCCAGAAGCCGGTGCGCCAGTCGACGAAGAAGAAACGTTCTAACCGATGAATCAATTTCTTTGTTTTCTCATTCCTATAGTCCTTTCTGTCATTTCCCTACCTTCAATTGGATCTCTCTTCCTACCTACCTGCACCTGCAATTGCAATTGTAACCCCGTTTCTGTAGCTGTTTATATAACCGCACCTCATTAATCCTGTGAGATATATGTTGTGAAAGGGTGAAAAGCGCCTTGAGCCTTTGCGCCGAGTGAAATTCTGTAAATGGATGGGAGACTAGCGATGTGAGTGATAGAGCAATAGGCAAAAAAAGCCTGAATGAAGTTGCAATATAAATATGAAGTACTGCATACAAGCACAACACCAAAAAGCAGTAGCCTTCGCGTACAAACAATGTGATTCCGATTCCATTTCCATTCTTTTCTAATTTTTCCGAAGCTCGAAAACAATACGGAAAGTTTACAAGACAGTCCATTCCCATCTTTTTTGATCATCTCCCATTCTTTATGTCTAAACTGGAACCTGTCCCAAGCCCAGCCCTTGTCCGTCGCCAACACCCGCATTCAAAATAGCGTTCTTCGACAATGACAGCTGACCTCGTCGAAGTTGTCCTGAGATGCTGACGGGCGTGTCCCGTTTCGTGTACACCCTCAAACCAAGGAGCACACTATCAACCTCGTCGATAATATTCTATTCGAGGACACGTACGAAGGGAAAGCATTAGTCAATACAAATATACAAGGTACGAAAACAGAAGAGACAAACGCACGTCAGCCTCAAGGTTCCTGAAGTCGTCCGGATGTTCGATCTTGAGGAACTCATTATGTTCATGCGCACCCGTCTGATGACATTTGTCGCATAGGTCGTAGGAGGCACAACGGAGGCATTTCCAGCGGGTACCGATGATGGGGTGCATCTGTCGATAGTCGAACGCAAAATTATTGTTTTGTAATAGGCGTGGTGGAAGGAGAGTGAGAAATCGAGTCGATGTAAAAGAAGAGAAAGACAAACGTACTCTGCATCCGTCGCAGAGGATACCTTCATGCATGGGAGGTGGTGGCGCATGTTGAACCGGCGAACGAGACGAAGAAGCGGAGCAAACGGGCGAGACGACCATCGCCCTGCGTCTCTCTCTCACCGATCCAACACTGGACTTCACGCTCCCCTCCTTCTCACTTTCGGGCCTATCTTCGTGCTTGTCTCCTTTATTTTCCGCAAGGTTCTCTTCGTTGCGTTTCTCTCCGTCGGTCATGTCGATATCATCCGTCGTCCCGTGTTCTTTCTTCTGTCCGGTCTCCGCGGTCTCGAACCCACCACTCGGCGGACCGACGGATACAAAGCTCTCCGGTGAATCCGCCTCCGCCTCTTTTTCAGGTTTACCTACATTTGAGCCCGTGCCCGGTCCTCCTACCTCTTGCGAGCTCGCACTCGAGCTCACAGATGCGGAATCCGACCCCGAATCCGACGAAGAGGAGGAACAGGACGGCGACATCGGTATCTGCGGAATCTCCGAGTTCGAGCCGAACTTCGCCTCGAGCGTCTTCCTGCGCACGGCAACGGAGCGGATGGTCTCTTCCTGAATTTCGTGCAAGTTGCGCGCGCCGAGGTCGTCTGCGGTGATTGGAATATGGGGGGACCATTTTCTGTAATATTCACGTTAGCGTCAACATTGCATTTTGTGAATGCGGATTAAGAGCTGAAAACTGGATATATTCGACAAGGATGAAGTAAAAAAGATTGTTCTTACTTTTCATCAAAGTTGGCTGCAATGGATTTGCTGCGGGCAAGCTGTGTCAAAAGCCTCGAGAGACGCTGCTTGTCCCACTCATGAACCATCGAGTCCACGTCCTATATAACACGGATGAAAGGGTGTTGAAAATTTGATGATAAAAATATAAAGTAAGGTAAAACCTCTTCAGCCAGCATTTCGCGGCGAAGTAGAGAAGGAGTCCCCAACTCAATAACTCACCTTCCCATTCACTGTTCTATCAAGCCTCACATGCACCACATAATCCCCCGCTTCCAACTCCGCACGCAGTCTCGCACTCCGATTCAGCGCATACGAGTACTCCGAGCTCGCTATCGCACTTTGCTCGCCTTTTTTAAATAGCTTGAAGTCGAAAAACCAGGAGGAGGCGCTAGAGAGGTCGCCGTAGAACCTAGTGTCGGATTGAGAGAGGACAATGATGGTTTCGGAGGGCTTGGGGAGTGTGAAGGTGACTATGGAAATACATTCCATGAGCCAAGTGCTAAAGACGGTATAATCGAGTACGAAGACAAAGAGCGAATAGACGCACACGACACGTCCCCAAACTGCCATGCACTTGGCATTGGCCGGCTCTCCACGCTCAGCCAATGACTACTCTGCACCCAACTCTGGTCGAAAAGTTGCGTCCTCTCTACGCCAGTCCAGATGTCCAAAAAATCATTGTACTCCATCACAAAGACGCCGTCGTCGCCGAACTTGTGTGCGAGCGGGATGAGGGCGTCATACCATTCTTTCGTCCATTCTTTCGAGCCGTCGGCCCAGCGGCCGGTCCACTCAGACTTGCCCCAGGGGTTGCGGATTTTAAGAAAGCGTTTGCCTTGAAACTCGACGGCTTTGAGGACGGTGTATGCGTGGCCTGCATTTGAAGAGTGGGTTCGTAAGGCGTTAGTACCATTGACTGCACCTGATATCTTACGAACCGGTAATAATGCCTGAAGAGGAAAGAATTAATGATATCAATGTTGTTACAGCACCAGAACTTCGAAATAGGGCGAACCGTTAACAGTTTGGAGGTTCATCCCATTTGGCTCATCGATAAAACAACTAAAGAGAATATCCTGATTCGCCCTCGTCAGTTCTTCCTTCCAAAACTCGTCGGTATCCAAAATGTCCTATTTAAACCCAGAAATGTTATCGTCAGCATCAAAAGGGAAGAATCAGAAGGCAAATTGAATCTAACGTTCATGTAGAGTGCCTCAGATATGCCTCTGACGAAGGATAAGTATTATCAGTCTCTCCCTGATGTAGTAGGGTTACAGGGGAGCCGACAAGGAACATACCCTGTCAAATCCTCAATCGCTTCGTTCGTGAACCCTCCACCAAGTGCGGAGTAATGCCCATGGAATTTCGCGTACGCCTTCTCCATAAGCGGACTGAAAGTTGACCAATCACTTTATCAGCTCGAATATCACGAAAATCGAGAATACAACATACACCCAAGTCTCATTTTCCTGCTCCGAGCGCGCGAAGTAGAGCGACTTTCCACCTTTTCGTGCAACTTTCTCGTATAACTCGCGGTCTTGATGGTACATCGCTCGTGTCTAAGATGAACGAAGCCGAATGCGTTTATGTCAACACGCATGTTTTGATATCATGTGGAAACAGGAACGAACCTCTGGCGTGATGCATTCCCAAGGCGGAACATGAGTGAACAGTTGGCTAAGGAGGTATAGGACAAAAATAAGCGCGTGATTAGAGTGCATATAGAGTTGCATAACTCGCTCATCAATGATAACGTCTGCCCATTCTCCGTCCCTACAGAAAATAAAACCATACACGCCCACTATCTCGTCGAACTGAAGGCAAAGCGAAGGGATGTATTACATTAGTCAATATATATGCACATCACCGAACATTTTTTTTAAAAAAAGTTGGATATATGCGCACCTCGACACAAAGGTTCTTGATCAGATGGGGCTTGGTCGCGATAGCTGACATCGCGCTCAGAAACCAACAGTCGCCGAGGGCACCTATTCATATACATAAAGGGCCATCCAAATTCAAATGGGAAACCAAAATCAGCATTAATGCAAGCAGCGGAGGAGATATAATAACCTTGAACAATATCCGACGCGTCAACATCTGGAATACCCATTCAGACCAATGGCGAGAAGGAGCAACGATGAGATCACGAGAAGCACGAATGACAGCTTAAGGGTTGGCTGTATGCGCGCGACTCACCGTCGACGTAGAACTTGGGATCTTCGAATATTTGTGGAACGCGTCGGATGTCGGACGGGTCGAAATTTGAGCTGGGGAGAGGCGTTGAGTCGAGAATGGGCGTCAATTACGGGCGTCTAATAGCAACGGGCGTGCTTCAGTGTATGAGCTGGCACTCACCTGAGTGGACTGTGCAAACACAATTCCCGTTTCTCTGTCAAGTCGAATTCAATGTCCCTGCAATATGTAACAATGTCGAGAGCCGGGGAGTAAGAAGCACCAGAACCAGCATCGCGCAAAATTACAAAAAAAAAAGGGATTTCGTCAGGTTCATCGTTGGGATGCAGCCAACCTCAGGACGAAAGTCACTCACCGAAACTTGCGATTCCGCGCCCGACACTCCTGCGCAATGCCCCTCACTTTTCCCCGACACCTCTCAATCGCCTTCTCCAGCTCCTCCGAGACCAGCAACCCCGCCCGGTCCTCCTGCTGCTCAAACACTGTCTTCTTCGCTACCTCTGCATCCTTTAAACCTGCGCGAGTCCTTTCCTGAAGTTTCTTAGAAGCTGCGTTGGCGTTGGCGTGGACGGTGGTGATAGTTGCGGCGGTTGTAGGGGCGGTCGGGCGCCGGAGACGCGTCGTGAGGGCGTCGATGACGTTCATGGTTAGAGCCAGTTGAAAGACGAATATCAACTGGAGAAATGCTGCTTATACGATAGCTAAGCCTTCGTATTGGTATATCTCGAACGTCAAAGCAAGGCTGAGACGCAGTGAGAAGAAGTTGGGGGTTGAATGTCGATGTGCAAGATGAGCGCTCTACTTGTCGGCCGTTCAATACTTATATCGGTGTTGGCGCCAATTCTGGCTCACGCAATGAACAGTTGGCCTGGACACGCTTCCCTATAACTTGATGCTGATTGTTCGTTGATTCCACGGATACGCCCATCTACCCATCAACCTCGTGTCTGATCTCCCCACGCGAGAGACACCCGTCCCCCCCGTCGGCGTCCGAGTCGTATCGTCACATTGGCCATTGTTGTGAGGAAGGGGGTCCTAGTGGCAGTGGTGCTTGACGCAGAAGCAAGCGCTCATCACTAAGGACTAGATGAACGAGGAGAGAAACAGAAACAGGGGACGGGGGGAGCATCTTCGCGATGCAAAACACAGCACTGGAGTCTGGTTCCCCTGATTTACGCAGCGCATTGCCCGACTCAAACCCAACGAAACCCGACGATGGCGGAATCATATCCAGTTGCACGACTGACGGTTCGATGATAATGTCCACCGCAATTTTGGCGAAACGATGGCGATGTGCTCTGCGCGTTCAAGACTGACATCGGCGGTATCGTATTCACCGTTTTATTTTTTTCACGGCAGAGCTTATCTCGCTGTTTCGTAGTCAAGAATGCGATAATATCCGCCGTGGTACATGTATAGCTTCAGATGTTGCATATGGATGAGATTTGTCGTAACAACACACTATTTGTGGGAGAATAGAGTTAGTCGCAGCGCAGCAACACCTCTTCCTCGAGTTGCATACGAACGACCTGTGCTTCAAGTAATCTTCCTATTCCTCAGAGTTCTCAGATCTTCTCGGTGAAATAAAAATCACGCTTCTCCAAACGACCGCCATTGACGTGACAGAGAAACATATCCCTGGAGCGCTTACCGAACCGAACATGATTAGTGATAGGATTAGCAGCACATTGGCAGGAAGCGCCTTCCTTTAATCTTCACGATCGAAGCGCCAGTTATCCTTCTTCCAAGATGGTGGTGAAGAATGGAATTTGCTCGTACTTCTTCACTATTCGCACACCAATATGAAAGAAGGAGACCGGACGGACTTTGTTCAGCGTAGCGCTGATAAAAATTTAAACTGAAGAATGTGTTCGGGCGATTGACACGGAATGAGGGTTACAATGAGCAAATGGTTCTCTACGAGCGCAAGCGCTATGTAAGGGAATGACTCCTTCAGTGCGCATTGTTCTTGTGGTGCTCTGGAAGAAGGAAATTCGTCAACAGGCGCGTCGAACAAGGGAAGCGAAAGCAGACTCACTCAAGTGCACTGTTTTGTACACAACCCGAACGAGTGACACAAACTCAACGTCAGCACTCCCGTTCTCACAGACAGAAAAAAAAGACTGTAGAGTCGGACGCACTGTTGTAATCAATTGTGTAACCGAGACCGAACATGGCCAAGATCGTCACGGCGAGCGGCTTCCCAGAAGCGTTCGCGCCCTCAAAGTAACGTGCTCGTAGACCACCCGATGCCTTGCTAGGTGCGGCGCCCTTTGGCAGCTTGGAGTAGAACTGGACAAGGGGAGAAAGGCCTTCGCCGGAACCGCCGGACTGTATTGCGTGTTTTTGCGTTACGTTACGTTTGGATTTATTGGAGTTCACGTTGCGACCGACATGGGTTTGGTAAGAACGTCATTTTACCGTCGAGCCCAACATTCATAAGCCCGAATAAATGGGGACGTCAGTTTGCAAGCAAAATGGCCACATCCAACCCGCGGGATGAAGAGTAGGAGAAGAAGTGCAACCAGTCAGTTCATCATACAAAAAACCTCTTCAACTGTGAGGAAGACACATACAAGGGACTTAGGCGTTGCGACCTTTGGAGGGATGAGAGAGCCGAGCTGGCGGCGTACAAGGGAGGCGTGCATCTCTTTCAAACGGCGGCGACAACGGAGGTAACGATGAGGAAGAAGGAACGGCGACGAAAGACTCAAGAGAGAGATTTGGACGACGACGCTGGCGTGAAGTGAATTATGTAAGCCAATTATTACCTAATACATTATAAAGTCAAACTTCAAGAGGTCAAGGTCCCTTCGACTTCTTTTCTGCGGATGTCGACTGGTACGCTTCCGGTCGACCTTGTGGAGCCTTGATGCCCCGTTAGCCATCTATGATACTCTTCTTTGCGATACTAGGCGACCCTCAGACAAGGCCGATGTGGAAAACTACGTAAACTCAAGCGGGTCGCATCGTCTGCAGACGGTACGATATACTTTCGTCCACTCTCACCCGTTCTATCATGAATCACTAACAACCCAATTCAGACTTCATTTGATACTTATATTATCTATCTATAATACATGCTTACACCTCGTGCTCTGGTGGTGATTGGATACCGGTATCTCTTCCGAGACTACCTTCAGTTCAGTTCAAAGCGGAACTTGGGGAATTTCAAGACGGTGATTCACCAAATAACCAATTGAATTTCGCAGTTACTGCTGATATGCTTCAATGTACTGGTACTGATAGCTCAATGTAAAATGCAGGTACTAGTACTATACTATCATTGGCCCCCTTCTTGACCGGCCCCCTTCTTAACCACTGCGTCCCCCAGCTCTTTCCCGCTAACAAAGACATCTTCAAAAAATTCATATGTATAAATACTTTCAAATAAACCTATATTGCGCAATTAGAGTGATAAAAAGTGAAGCCGAGGAAGAGAAAAAGTGCATATAATGGCTTGTTAACCTAAGGGGGATTCTTTCGGAGGACTTGGAGAGTGTAAAATTTAATCTTTTATCCTAAATATTCTCTAGTAGGTAGTCCTAGTGCATATCCACGTACCATGTACACCCGAGGCCGTCGGATGGAGAGGGTGAATTGCAATTGCAATTCGGAGGTCGATGAGGGGGAAAGCGTTACAGAGGCGTGATGGTCGACCCGATTTGGAGGGTAAGTTGACCCCGTGACTTTCTGTGCCTCTGCCGCAGTATGGTCGTTGTCGTCGGTGTTCTTGGTTTCTGTTCCTTTTTCACACCACACACCCCAGTCTAATTTATTCTAGCCGTTGCATGCCAACTCTGCGAAACCCTCAGCGCCTGAAGAAAGCTTATGATCTAGAAGAAGTCTATACGCAGGCGTGTGCTAGATATTGGCAAGAAGAACATGACTACCTGGCGCGACAGAAGGCGGGGCTGGCCCCGACCAAACTATCCTTGAGGAAGATTGCTACACTCTACGACGTCAAATATGGGACTCTTCGAAATCGTGTACTTGGCATTCATGGAAGTGCCATCGAAGGTCACGCAAAGGAAAGAAAGATTTCTCGCGCGCAGGAGGCCGTTCTTCGAGCTTGGATAAAGCACGACAGCGCTGGTGCGCATCCTCCTTATCCGAGGGAAATATTACCGGTGTTACAAACATTGTCGGACACCTCAATTAGTCGAAGCTGGCTTCGTGGTCTGCTTGCCAGGGCAGACGACATACTTTTCAAACATCCTCGGGGAATGGATCCTTTACGCGCTGGAGCACTTACCGTGCCGATTTTCCTCAACTATGTTTCGCAATTTCAACAAGCTATGGATGAAAACGACCTGACGTGGGATAGGGTGTACAATATGGACGAGACTGCCAAGCAACTGGGCGCAGGACGTCGTGGCCGCCAGCAAAAAGCTTTGTTCGATAAAGCCATTCCCCCGCATCTTCGTGTTAGATTGCAGTCGTCAAGTCTCCAATTCATGACTGCCATAGAATGCGTATGTGCCGATGGGACTCTCGCCGAGCCAGGATTCGTTTTTGAGGGCAAGGACTGGTTCCAACCTGAGTGGTTTATGGCACCGGAACTGGAGGGGCACGAATACTCGTGAGTCCAAATACCCTCGGGCTGTATCCAAAACTAATTCTCTGAGTAGAGTCTGTCTCTCGCCAAAGGGATGGACCGATGACAAAATCACACTTTTCTGGTTCGAACACTCGTTCGTTCCATTTGTGCGCAATCGTCACGGTAATCTTCCAGTTCTTCTTCTTATGGATGGACACCATTCGCACGAGACGGTCGACATCATCAAGTCGGCGATTGCTCATAACATCGTAATCATGCGCCTGCCAGAACATACAACGCACAAGTTACAACCGCTCGACGTTGGATGCTTTGGCCTATTGCAGAACGGGTGGCAAAGACTCGTTGACGAGCGCTTAAACTCGCATCACGCAATCGGTGTCAGAGACTTCGTTTTAGACTACACGATGCTTCGTCGGACGGTTTGGAAACCGGAATTCATTGTCAAAGCATGGAAAAACTCTGGTCTGAATCCCATCAATCGAGATTTCCTGACTGCAGCAGATGTCGCACCCGCTCGAAATACGTCGATTGTTTTTCATGTGCCCGATTCATTTCCTACAATCTCGGTCCCCGCCCCAATCGTCCACTCCCTCGACATGTCTATGGATATCGATTCGGGGGAGAACGACGGTGCTGGCAGCCATAGTCAAGGCGCTCCGGGGAATGACCTGGAGACCAGCTCTTCAGATAAGGACGAAACCTTGTCTGCCAGTGATGCTGTGATTACAAGTGATGCCAATGGCTTGCCAAACCCGCATTCGCAACAGCAAACAACGAATTTTCTGGAGGAAATCAAAAGGCTCTGCGACATTCTGGCGTCGAGTCATGATGATGCTGACATACTCCCTCTGCATGAATTCGACCGATGCTTGTTCACGATCAGAGAAGCGGCAGAAAAGCTGGCAGACACCGGGGATGCCGCACGTGCTCACTGTGCCATCCTTTTGCAGAAATGCACGTCATTACAGGAATGCTTGAATAGGAAGAAACAACAGAGGAAGCGGAAAATCCCCACCGGAAAGTGCTACCTTACGGGAGAGGAGGGTCGTGCTATAGTAAGACAACGCGAGAAAGACGACCAAGAGGCAGCCGACAAAGAAAACTCCGCTCGTCTTGCCAAGGAAGCAAAACACGCAGCTATCGTACAGACTGCCAGATCGTGCGTAGCATACCGGGGTTCATTGGCGTCCCAGAACAAAACCGTCTTGGAAGTCATAGCGGGAGAGCTTTTACTTTCACAAGAAGGCACCGTACCCACACTCGTCAAGCGCATCAAGGACCATTTCGAGTCTCATCCAGATGCAGCCTCTTCCCCCCGATACACCAACCTTCTTCGTGCTCCTCGGCGTCGTGTACTCCAGGACGTAGGTAATACCAGTGCGACGGGTTCTGAGACGCAGAGCTCGGGATTGGCAACTTGCAATGCTTCCCAAACATCCTCCTTCCCCGACTTCATCGTGAGCCAATGGAGTTTGAACTCTATTAGCCAGAACCCAGACTCATTCGATACTCAGAACGAGTCTGAGATGGATGAGGACATTGATGGAAGTCCATAATGTCCCGACGGATAATTTATATCTCAGAAATTGGGCTTTGCTTTTGTATCATCGTTATTTTTAATTGACCATCGACATTCGTTTTTTTTAACTTTTTTTCTATTTGCCATTCACTTAATTTCCCGAAGGTGCGCGGGAATTGTTTCTGTCTTTCGCGTTTTCGGCTCACATTTGTCGTGTAGGACCTCCATGTCTCCTTCCCTAGCTTCCGCTCGCAAAATGACGAGTACGTCGCCCAACGCCAGGAACACAAGCTTTGGTGGTGTTATGTGGATCGCACTTTCACACGCTCCGAAAATCCGTAGCAAAAGCTGGTCAAGGACTCGTTCGTCCACGCATGCAGCATACCCACTAGGACCATCTCCACGCGCCTTTGCAATTGAAACCAATTCGTCGAAGAACATAACACAGGAAACTGCAGCTCGAGCCTTGTCGAAAATGTCACGTACATTCGCCTTGGACTCGCCGAACCACATTGGGAGAAGTTCCGGTCCTTTAATTGAGATGAATTTCGCTTGGCTCTCATCCTCAATAGCTTTCGCCGAAAGTGTTTTACCCGTACCAGGAGGACCGTAGAAGAGCACGGGTTCGAAGTTACGACTGCGAGGAGGAATTTCAACATCGGGCACCGGTTTCATGTTCTTGGTGTGGATGTGAAGGTCCTCAAGACGACAATGGCGTATGGCGTATTGATGGCGGCAATCGCAACAACATTTGAGCGGTCGACAAAAGCGCAAGAGTCATATTTGGTACATAGTACAGTGATTCGATCGACAATGTCAAGAAGAAGATGCAGAAGAAGGAAGGTATTCGACCCGCCCACCGACGGATGGTTTTCGCGGGAACGCGTTTGTAGCTGGCCGTACTCTTCAAGATTATATCGTTATGCGCGAGTTATCGCGCCTTGGTATCGAACCAGGGCTGTTTCGGGCTGCGCGACGGTGTCGGCAGGTTGGTGGACACGCGCGAGGTGCATCAAGTCCGAGCGGCTGTCTCTTGGGGTCAAGCTGTGGAATATTGGCGTCTGAAGATGTTCCACGTACCTTCCGCCGGACTCAAGATCACCTTGCGCCCTCAGCGCGACCTGAGGGCGCCGATATGAAACCAGACCGGTAAAAAAACCGCTCAAGCTGGACCCGACAATGTCCACGGTTTGAGCCAGCACTACACCCTTCTCCGTGAACCAGGACTTCATTGCCTGCCTGAGCAATTCAAGGGTAGCCGACATTTAAACTTAAATAAAAGGTTAGTTCTGCCATTCAAATTTCTACTTCTTGATTTACTAACCTGTAATGGTGCTCTCTTTGTCTTCTAAGCAATGGTTGTGCGTCGATGGCGAGAGCTGGTCAAGAAAGCAGCTCGCGCTCCGTCCGAGTTATGAGGTCACGGGCTTGGACCCAGTAATTGGTGCGAGCCTTCAGGTAAGCAGAAGACATCGTCCATTCATTAAAAACTCTAAATAAATTAATATTAAAAAAAACATATCGCGGGTTTAGTGATCGACACGAAATTAACGTCGTCCTGGCGCTATTGATCGGTGGTATCCTCAGCTTCGCACCACGTCGTTCTCCGCCGGGTTCGACTCAGTCAGTCCCAACACGCTCGAACATGAGGAACAGAACGCTTTCTCTACAATTATTGCTGGATTTGTTCCCTCGGTGGTTCCACGGTGTCATGTGTTCCCCCCGTTCCTGGATCATGGAAGGTGCTGCAATCTGTGCCCTCGCTGGGTCTTTCGCGCACTCTGAAAGACGCTCTTGACTTCCATCCGTTCATGGTTCTTATTATCGCCCTTCTCAACAATAGTACGATCATGACCCTCTCCGTTGACCGCGTCCTGCCATCGGACACGCCGGATAGTTGGGATTTGGCAGAGATTTTCGCCTTCGCTGTTGCTCACGGTCTCTGGTTGACGCTATCCACGTGAGTTGCTCGATCTTTATGTATCTCGCTGATGACTGACTTCTTCTGTAGCATCGCTCTCGTTATCATCATTATCGAGACGACGTTCTTCCAGGACAAGTTCGGCGTCACGCTCACTGGTCGGTCCAGCGGCCCCGTTGACCATAACGATCGCGAGCTCCACATGATTGTCTACCTCCAAGTCGCGATCATCTCGCAAGCCTTGATCTTCATCACGCGTTCGCACGGATTCTTCTTCATGGAGCGCCCGTCATTCGCTCTCATGGGTGCCTTCGTCGTCGCTCAGGTAAACTCTTCCATCATCGCCGCGTTCGGTAACTGGGGTTTCACCGACATTCATGCCATCTCCGGAGGCTGGATCGGTATCGTCTGCATCTGGAATCTCATCTGGTTCATGCCGCTCGACCTGATCAAGTTCGCGATGAAGGCCACCGTCATCAAGTACATCCGTCGCTGTCGCGAGGTCCCTGCTCAAGCTGAGGTGCGCCGGACGAGTGGCGCCCCGCTTGTCCACGCTCAGTCGTGCGCTGCATCGATCCATGAAAACTGGTACTCGGATGGTATCAGCTTCTTGAGGCGGGTAGGGAGGAAGGCTGGCTTTGGTGGCAAGATTCACGTCAAGCCCGATGAGTTGTGGCGCTTCAGCTCAATCCAGGCCGCGCAGACTGGCCGGACGCCTGCGAGGCATCCGTCGCGGATGGCCGCCTAAAGGGTCGACCTCAGTACCTTTGTAGGGCACGCAGGCTCTTTTCATGCTTGCTTTCTCCTGATGTTGTGGAAAATGGCAGTTCGAGGGGCCGTAGTTTTCCCTCTTCCTTTCATATTGTGGAATATTTATTCTTAATTATTGTTTATAAACTTAGCATTTACATCACTGTTCATAGAGTTCAGATTATTCAAGGCCCGGACCATAAAATCTTTTGTAATTACAGTAGTATCCTGCTCAGTCGAATCTAAATCCCCACTCTCATTTCAAGTCCTAAATACAAACCTGACTTAATGCGGTAACGCCGATCATCAATCCCGAACTTTTCCGACGTGACCCGGTGTGACCCATTGGTTAAACTCCCCCCCATTTTCCCCCCGCCGATTTTCTCAATGATTTCTCTAACAAAAAAATCTTAATTTTTTTCACGGACTAGATATACAAGTAGAGAAGGCTCAGTAGAAAAATTGGAGGGATCGGTCGAGCGAGGAAGGAGTGGGAGGCAGGGGGGGCGTTTTGGTTAAGAAGGGGGCCAATGATAGTATACTTATGGAGGCGAACAAGTCTTGCGCAGGTTTGTTAGCTCGATGCAGACCAGGCTAAGCCAGAAGGGTCGAGCTAGGAGTTGAATTCACGAAGCCCAGGGTAATTAAGATCCAGGAAGTCTCGGAGATTCTAACCCACAGATGAATCCCTTTGCCTTACGTAAGAAGGCCATAGACTGCCCGCCCGATGACGAAGCTCGACGCTTTACGCGACGCGTGGAGGCTCGACACCGTCAAAAAGCGTGCGAGGCCTCAGAACTCTGAATTTCAAGGGAGGGTCACTAAGAAGCAGACGAAGGCGAGAGGGGTGGTTTTAAGAGCTTGCCCACCCCCTGAGGTAATGTGCACTTCTTGCTGACTAGGTCCGTTCGTCCGGAGTGATGGGGGTGGACGTAAGGTCGGTGATGCGTTCCATGCATATGCTAAGTGGTAACTGTGGTATAAAGGGTCTGAGTATGTGGGAGGGGCGGATAAAGGAGGTTCAATTAAGCCTCTTTCCTCAACTCTGACACCCAATCCTACGATGGCCTCACCGTTCCTGGTCTTTTCTCTTCTCTGCGCTCTGTACGTGGCAAGACGAATCTACGTGGCCACCGCAAGATTCCCAAACCTTCCAGGACCAAGGAATGCTTCAATTTGGACGGGTAGGTCGCCTGAACCTCTGTCTTATTGATGATCTAGCGAAGAAATAACATGTCTACGTATATTGGCAGGTAACTTCTCGCAGCTCTTTGCAAGCGATGGTTGGGCATTCCATGATTACTTGGTTCATACTTTCAGCGGCGTCAGTAAAGTCAGCTTCGTATTTAGCGTGAGTTCCTCCCTCTCCATCCACGAGATACCCAAATTCTCTCGGCCACATGACTTTACTCTAATTTTTGTCTTTCTTTGTTGTGAATCCTTCAAAAATTCAAGGCCAAATACCTCTATGTTTTTGACCCGCTTGCATTGCAAAGCATTTTCGTAAAAGACCAAGGCAGCTACGACGAATCCGATTCCTTTTTAATGTACGTTTGCTTGTCCCATCTCTTCGGGGCTCTGTCTTTGTATTGACTCGGTTCCAATTACATTTAAGGGCTAACCATCTCACACTAGGAGAGGGATTAGGCTCGACTGCTGGTATGTGTTTATATGTCTCAGGAATACCAACATTGACTAATTGATGATTGCCGTTAGGGGAGAGGCATAAAAAGCAACGCAAGATGCTTAATCCATTATTTTCATTGGCGCATTTGCGCGGATTGGCGCCGGTACTTTACCCTATCAATCACGAGGTGAATAATCGTTAATTTGGTTCCTAAGGATCTGATGCTGACCGACTCCCAAATTTCATCACTAGTTAAACAACTGCCTTGCTAAACAGATTGTACATCAATCTACGGTGATAAATGTCATGGAATGGTATTCCAGGACTTCACTCGAGTTTATCGGCCGGGGTGGTCTGGGACATTCATTTGGAGCTTTAGATGAGGAGCAAGCGTCATCTCACAGCAAAGCGATAGAAAAGATCATGTCAGTCTTTCCCAATGTCTGTGAAACTAAACGATGGGACGTTTCTGACTAGAAGGCTTCCGGTGTGTCACGATAGACCCCTCGCGATGCGCACTCTGGCACTTCGGGAGCTTCTTCCATACGTCTACCACGTCGGATCGACTACGTTTCGCCGAGGCATCGTGAACTTGCTGCCATTCAACGTCATACGGGAGGCAAAAAGTGTCATCAATACGTTGGACGCAGGCTCGCAGGCTATCTATCAAGAGAAGAAGACGGCGTTTGAGAAAGGCGATGAAGCGACAAGGCATCTTGTTAGCGAAGGAAAGGACATCTTAAGTGTTCTACGTAAGTCAGCCCTTGATGCCTGTATCAAATGCACCGCTAACTCTATCCAAGTGAAAGAAAATGCGAATGCCGCCGAATGCGATCGTCTCCCCGAATCGAGTATCATCGGCCAAATAAAGTACGACTCCATAACGACCCTTTTCTCCCCGATATCTTATCACCTTGTTCACACTCAGCACATTTATCTTCGCCGGCCAAGACACGACCGCACACGCTCTCGGCCGTACAACACATCAGCTCGCCTTGCACCCCGATGTTCAAGAAAAGCTTCGAAACGAAATCATCGCCGCAAGAGAAGAAAATGGCGGGAACGATTTCGATTACGATACACTCATGGCTTTGCCGTATCTTGATGCCGTATGCCGCGAAACCTTGCGAGTTCACCCTCCAGGCCCCTTAATCCCTCGTGTGTAAGTGATGCATTGAGCTTAGGGTATAAACGAAAAGCTGATATGCATCCTCTTCACCTTAACTTTCTAAGGGCGAAGAACGACACGGTCTTGCCTCTAGCGTGGCCTATCCTCTCTACCGACGGGAAGACTGAAATCAAGCAAATCCCGATCCAGAAGGGACAGGGCATCTTGATATCAAACTACGGAGCGAATCGGTGCAAAAGGATTTGGGGCGAAGATGCTGAGGAATGGAAGCCCGAGCGATGGTTGGAGCATCTTCCGGAATCAGTCTCTGAGGCGCATCTTCCCGGGGTCTATTCTTCGATGTAAGTCTTTACGGCTGATCACCTAATGTTGGCACCGGGTTTCTTTTCTCATTGAGAATGCTAATACATCTGCAATTGTAATTAGGATGACGTTCTTTGGAGGAGCTCGGGCTTGCATGTACGATTCCGTTGCTTGTATTCCTTTCCTTGTCTTGCAATTACTGACTTACTTTCTAGCGGGTTTAAGTTCGCGGAGATGGAGATTAGTAAGCCACCTTCGCAATTGTTTATAGGTCGGCTTCTTGCAGTACTGATACTTATCCGTCTGCGCCTCTTAGAATACGTCATATCGTCTCTAGTTGAGAAGTTCGTTTTTGCTCCTGGTCCGAGAATAGTCTGGGAGATGGGCCTCATCACGCGTCCGACCTGCCCAGATGCCCCGGGCGATGGATCTCAGCTTCCGTTACTTGTATCTTTATACCAGCCAGATGGAGCAAACCATTAGAGACGTTGTATAATAGTACAGCCAACAAATTGGATCGCCGACTACTGGCTAAAAATCGATATTGGAGCAAGCGAGGGAATCGGCTACATTGAGGGTCACATTGTATTAATAAATAGTCGCTGAGGGTGGGAGGTTACCGCTTTTTCAGTGAAAATATGATGGCAATTCTGCTCAAAAGCGACCCACATAGAACTCGCCCAGGCCTCTGGATCCACAGCGTGCTCTTGCTTTATTTGTATTTGCCTTAGAATCTCAGATTACTGCTCCAGAATACCTGATAACAGATGCTGATTGGCACAAAGATCCAGTATTTCGAAACCGATCCAATGTGAAGGATTTCTGATCTTTGTAAGTGCGATAATATTTTATCGGCAAACGCACTAAACTCAGTGATTCAATGCGTCTATGATTCAACATCGTTGAATAGATTGAAAAATTCTGAAACGAGGAGCATCTGATTTATGTCCGGTTATGCACAGAGAGAGAGAGAGAGAGATGAGGCTGTAGTATGAATTATACACGATGAATGAATGCTCACAGAAAGAATCCACTCCGACATCCCATGTTCAAGCTGCTCGCCCGGCCAGACCGCCACTAGTACTGACATGGTTGTGTGGCCACTGGCACATTTATTAATAATTGCTTGACGAACAATCAATCGAGTGGGTTTCTGTTTCTTGCCGGTACCGGCTATTCTGGTATCCGGGGGTCCGCGCGACGTAAGATTGGTCCGAATTCGGCAAAAAATAAAGAAAGAAGTCCGAACTTTGACTGCGTCCCTGGACTCCTCAACGGTCTGCAGACTGGCCCGTCGATTCTGGTTCCCTATGCTAGAGCTTTCCGAACAGAAGCTTACAATGTCCAATGACCATACGTAAATTACAATCGTACTTCTTGCATTTGATGGCGAGCGACTCGGAGTCGGAGTTTCGTTGAAGAAGTAGCGAGGCAAATGATGGCTAGTTCGCACACGTAGCGAGCCTGAGTACACGTAGGTTGTGCTCTGGTACTTCCAGCGACTAGAACGATAACGACGACTTGTGTTCACAATATTGATGGCGCCGCTCTCAGCTTTCGAGGTTCTTTCTGTGTCAGGCGTGGCCTACGTAGTGTGGAGAATCTACCAATCTGCCAATAGGTTTCCTAATCTTCCAGGTCCTCAGAGTGCATCCATCTGGACTGGTGAGGAATTCTGCCCCTTTCTCTTTGAAAGTACTCCCTGATTTTTTGCCTTTCTTTCCTAGGAAACTTCTCTCAGCTCTTTGCCTCGGATGGGTGGGCATTTCACGATAATCTTGTCAACGGATTCGGGGGTGTGAGCAAGGTCAGCTTGCTGCTGGGTGTGAGTGAGCCTGACGTCTCGTTTGGAGATATGAGAAGAACGTACGTTGACCCTACACACAGCAAAAGTTCCTCTATGTCTTCGACCCACTTGCTCTGCAATCCATGCTTGGGAAGGACCAGCATCTCTATGATGAGGCAGAATCCTTGCTGTTGTGAGCAATAACATCTCAAGTCTCTATGTATGACTTACCGCGTTTCAAGGATAAACCATGCATTGTTCGGTGATGGTCTCGGTTCTTCAACAGGTGAGTGTTAATTCTCATGGCGTTCCCGCATTTGCTTATCCGATGCCGAATTCCCTAGGTGCCTGGCACAAAAAGCAGCGCAAGATGTTACAACCGCTGTTCTCCTTACAACATCTACGAAATCTCACCCCGGTGTTTCATCCAATCACCAACGAGGTTAGTGCGCTGAACTATATATCATTCAACGGAGCACTCACCGGATACTTTTCTCCAGTTGTGCGAATGTCTTGCAAAACAAATCAAAGAGGGACCTACAGTCTTCGACCTGATGAAGTGGTATTCGAGAACATCACTCGAGTTCATCGGACGAGGCGGCCTTGGTCATTCCTTTGGACGCCTTGATGAAGAGGAAGCGTCTGCCTACAGTAAAGCGATTGAGAGTCTGGTGTGAGTGTTTTTTTAGAGAGAGGGTCGACTACTGATATTGTATCAGACCACTTATGATGCGGACCTTGGCCCTTCGGGAACTGCTCCCCTACGTATATCACATCGGATCCCCCGAATTTCGGAGGAAGGTCCTTGATATGCTGCCCATTGGTGTATTGCAGGAGATGAAGGATGTCGTCGATATATTGGACAGCGGATCGCAAGCTATTTATAAAAGCAAGAAAGATGCACTTGAGAAAGGAGACGAAGGCGTAAAGGCGCTTGTTAGTGAAGGAAAAGATATCCTTAGCGTCCTCTGTAAACCTTTCAATCTTTACTTTTTCAACGCTTAGCTCAAGCCCCTTTGCAGTGAAGGAAAATATGAATGCCGACGAGAGCGATCGTCTTCCGGAGGCCACCATCATTGGACAAATTAAGTAAGGTTTAATTTGCATTAGCTTCTTACGACTATAAATCTGAACAATACCTAAAGTACGTTCATTTTTGCAGGCCAGGATACCACATCACACGCTTTGAGTCGCGTAACGCACCAACTTGCCCTATGCCCAGTCATGCAGAGGAAGTTACGAGAAGAGATCCTTGCTGCCAAATCCGAACGCGGCGGAATGGAATTCGATTATGATACGCTCATGGATCTCCCGTATCTCGATGCCGTTTGTAAAGAGACACTTCGACTGCATCCTCCCGCCCCTTTTATTCCCCGCGTGTTCGTACTACATTCGTAAAATTAGCTGCTCATCGATATGCTTACCGACGATCTTCATGAACAGGGCCAATACCGATACAATTCTGCCTCTGGCGTGGCCGATCCGTTCGACAGATAGGAAGACTGATATTAGAGAGATACCTATTCAGAAAGGACAAAGCTTCATCGTCTCTGTCTACGGTGCAAACCGTTGCAAGAAGATATGGGGCGATGATGCAGAGGAGTGGAAACCAGAACGTTGGTTGAAGCCTTTCCCCGAGTCGGTGACTGACGCGCGCCTTCCTGGAGTTTATTCAGGCTTGTGAGTCTCTTGTATTTTTCTCTTTCTGATGGCGAGATACTTATTTGGCTTCGGCTTATAGGATGACCTTCTTTGGCGGTAACCGGGCATGCATGTACGTGTTCCGAACCTTTTGAGCAGCTGGGCAATCTTCTTAACTTCTTACAGCGGCTTCAAATTCTCCGAGATGGAATTGAGTGAGTGCAATGTCCGATCCTGAAGAAGTGTCATTAGTTCTGACTGCCTGTGAAGAAATAGTTCTATCCGCGTTGATTGAGAAATTCTCATTCGCCATTGGTCCTGAGATCGTTTGGGACATGGGCTTTGTTACACGGCCGACTTGCCCCGAAATTGGAGGGAAAGGATCCCAGCTGCCATTGTCTGTGTCTCTGTACGAACCAGAGAAGTAGACGAGCCAAACTACTTGCAAACGACTTCGTGTTGGTCTGTAAGGCCCGGGAGGGACCAAGTCTTCGGTGCCCAGCGCTGTTTTTTGTATCGTACGCCCCTTTATCCAATTGAAGATTTTTATGAAAAATGTACGACCGTCACTCGGCGCATTGTAAACTATGCCAAGAGGCAGTCTATATTTGAAACCGATTATGTACGTCGAGCTTACGATACATTGTGCGCTCGGAAAAGCGACTGTTAATTTCAAATTGTTTGCACCATGATATTGCACTCATCTTTCTCGGCAGCCCTATCAAAGAGCGCCTACGTGCATCCTCCGCCTTTCTTCTTTCCGTCTTTCCCCCATTCCCCCCTCTTCATATCGCAGAAGAATGCGATGCTTATCAAGGCCCTTCGTGGAGGATAGCGTGTAATATGCGCGAACACTCCTTACACGTGGCTGAACGTGAGTGAATATGAGATACGGTATTTTTTGATAAGTTGACTGACTGCTCAACAGAGGACTTCAGGATATACTTTGAATATCCTTTGGTTCTCTAAAACTCGTGATGCTTCGCTGCAACTGGCCGATTCCCGTCGAAGAGTGAGGATCTAATCGAAGCAGTCGGGCTGTATGCAACCGAAACACCGGTATACGACCCTCGCCACGGGATATGGATGTACCATTGGATAGTTACTTGGCTCGTTCATCCTTAAATGAGTATGAGGCGCATACACCCGTAAGTAATTGCGCTTGAATACAAACGCTTATCTGAACCTCCTATCATCAATAATCGCAGCGCTTCTCCGTTCCTTTCGTCGTACCCCCCGTGTTTTCACCATCATAAGCATGTGTGTCAAACTTTTCAAAAGAAGCGGCGCATACGAGATTCTTGCTTACAGGAACTAGCATTCGGAACGAGACCGACGAGCTTCGACTTCTATTCCTACGCGATCGCACCCTCAATCAATTTTCTTATAAAGATAGGTTTATAGATCCAACCGTCTATAACATCTGTTTGCGATTCCCTCTAAGATGGAGCCTACTCTCTATGGTGGCTTGACTCTCGCGGTCACTTTGTTGACCGCCTGGCGCATCTACTCGTACCTCACAAAGTACTCGTACATCCCCGGACCCCCGAGTGCTTCATTTCTCACGGGTGAGAAACGTTGCTGCTAACGTCGTGTCTTCTTCGATCATAACATTCTTCCAGGAAATTTCTTTCATATATTCGTCCCAAATGCTTGGTCGTATCATGACTATTTGATCAACACTTTTGGTGGCTTGTGCAAGATCAACATGCTTCTAAGCGTGAGTATTGTATTACTGCTCCCTGGTTCAGCTGTTGAAGCATTCCATGATCAGGAAACACAACTCTTTGTTTCAGACCCACTTGCGATGCATTACATCATATTGAAGGAGCAGCACATCTACGACGAAGTAGACTTCTTTTACGCGTAAGTAATGTTTCATTCGAGTCCATCTCTGACTAAGTTTGCATAACAGCTCCAACCATATTATTTTTGGTGACGGTCTCCTCGCAACGTCAGGTACCGTTGCAAGCCATCGATGCTCTTCATGCGAATACTAACTCTTCTTGAGGTCCAAGACACAGGAGGCAGCGTAAGATGCTCAACCCTCTGTTCTCAATGAAACATATGCGAGAAATCCTACCATTTTTCTACCCGATAATGACCGAGGCATGAAAATTTGTTGCCTCGTATGATATTATCGCGCCTGATCCTGACACTCTTTTCAGATGCAAGATTGTATCACTCGAGAAATCAATGACCAGCCGGCAGTTATCGATATCATGAAATGGCTTTCGAGGACCGCTTTGGAATGTATTGGTCGGGGTGGTCTCGGGCACTCCTTTGGACAGCTGGATGAAATCGACTCAAATGAATACAGTAATGCTGTCAAGCATCTCACGTGAATAAGCTTCTTTTTCCTCCTTAATCCTCCCAATATTGACACAGACTACCTGGCCAGTCCTTTACTCTTCCGCCTAAACTTTCAGAGACAATTCTTGCCGTATGTGTCACACATTGGAACACCAGCTTTCCGACGGAAGGCCCTTGACATGTTTGGCTCGAGCACCGCAAAAGAGCTGGCGCATCTTGTCGACACTTTAGACAGCGGATCGCGGAAGATATACGAAGAGAAGACATATGCGCTAGACAAAGGCGACGAAGGCGCAAAGCAACTTGTGAGCCAAGGAAAGGACATTTTAAGTGCTTTGTGTAAGTTTTGGACCTCCATTTCATCGCCAGAAGGAATAACTAGTATAATTTCCCAGTGAAGGAGAATATGCGTGCGGCTGAAGGCGAGCGTCTACCTGAAGCTGAGATCATGGGACAGGTTAAGTGAGTTGCACGTTCTTCAAATCTTGGGTGAAATTGATTCTTATCAACCAATCCTAGCACTTTTGTCTTCGCGGGACAGGACACAACTTCCCATGCGTTGTGCATGATTTTGCATCAGCTTGTTCTTAATCCCGAGGCCCAGGACACTTTGCGCGATGAGATCATCGCAGCTCGTCAAGAATGCGAAGGACGAGAGTTCGATTACGATACGTTGATGGGGTTACCGTATCTTGATGCTATCTGCCGTGAAACTCTTCGCGTAAATCCACCAGTCTCGAATATGCCTCGCAAGTGAGTTTCCGGTAGACATTCGTTTCTTATCTTTCTCTGACGGCGTGGGCTGCAGGGCAACGAAAGACACTGTTCTGCCTCTGGCCTGGCCGATCCTAGCTACGGATGGTAAGACTATGATTAGCGAGATTCCCGTCAAAAAAGGTCAGCATTTCATTGTGTCGATACACGGCGCCAACCGCAGCAAAACTATCTGGGGAGAAGACGCCGAGGTTTGGAGGCCGGATCGTTGGTTGAAACCGCTACCGAAGACCGTTACAGATGCTCGCCTTCCAGGAGTTTACTCTTCGATGTAAGCCTCAGAGTTTATATTCTATGGTCTTGAATAAGTAAATGCGGTCATTTTTTTAGGATGACGTTCCTTGGAGGTAGCAGAGCGTGCATGTATGTGTTCTACTAACGTATTTCGAAAGTGCGACTAATTCTGCTACCTCGCAGTGGCTTCAAATTCTCGGAAATGGAAGCGAGTGAGTCTTTTTGATTTCACTCGCAGCGCCTTTGATTAACGCCAAGCTTTTTCAGAGCTCGTTCTGTCGTCGTTGATAGAAAAATTTGTATTCTCCGCCGGGCCCAAAATCACTTGGGAAATGAGCGCCATCGCTCGACCAACACTATCGGGAAGCGACATGACGCAAATGCCTTTATTAGTCACGCCGTATAAGCGTTGAGGATGACCACAATGAACAAACGCATTGGCATCTGCTGATAATGCTAGTTAATAAAGAACGTGTAGCCTTGCTTTCGATTTATCACTTTTCTAAACGTATGCAATTATATTTGAGCGCGATCCATGAAAAAAGAGAGAGAGAAAACAAGATGTTGATACGAATGAAAGTAAACTGATGTGCTTCTAAAGTTCTACTTCTTTGCATCATGAAGATAATGCAGCGGATTCTCTATCGACTTTATCAAGCTCTGCGAGAAGCGCATCATCTGACGGTATTCCTGAATCCGTACAAGCCCACAGAGCATCTTCATCACCCTCATCGACATATTCAATCTCTACGGGCTTATCCTTTACGGCTGGAACCTTCCTCAGTTCTTCAATCATTAGGGATTTTTCTTCCCATAATGCCTTCCAGTCTCTCTCAGGCAGCGCCGGGAGGCACGCCCCCATGTTTGCTTGGCTGTCCGCACCCTCATTGCCTTCGATACCGACGTGACCGCGTACGTGTACGAAACGTACGCGCTGTCCTTGGAGGAACTTGTGTTCCAGAAGAGATAGAAGATAACGGATAAGCCACATATTTGAAACGGGAGCGCCGTCTGCTTTGACCCAGCCCCGTTTTGACCAGGACTGATGCCATTCTTCCAAACCTGAATAGCTCTCAGAAATATCCTATAATTATATGCGATCCAAATGCAAATCGCTCACAGCTAATGGAGTACTTTGAGTCCGTCTTGATAATGAGTTTGGATGCGCCAGACGGTAGTTCTTCGAGAACACGAACTATGGCCTAAGTAATGCAATCAATGAGGTAGTGCAGTGCGGCGTAGCCTTCCGCCGCGTACCACAAGCTCCGCCCTATTATTGGTCTGGTCACCAGGGCACCTTTCAGCGAGGTTTCTTATGAGAAAATTATGAAAAAGTCAGGATGATGGGGGGAAATGGAATGAAAAATTTCGTACCTCGAGTCGTGATGACCCCACCAGATGCCCACGCCTGCAACGGCATTCATTTTCCCCTTTCCATTGCCTTTGCAAGCACCATCACAATAGACGATGTCCCAACCACTTTCACTCAAGTCTTCCTTCGAGTCTGGTTTGATAGGAGTTACTGCGGGCGCAGTAATGCTACTAGAAATGGTCGAAAGCGACTTGGTTTCTCGAGCTTGCTCCTGGACAGTAGGAGCAAGCCCATTCTGCTCAACAAACTCTTCAGCGAGTCTCAGAGTATTGAGCTTCTTGTATTTCGCGCCAGCGTATCCTTTGACCTGATCTTCGCATTCTCCCCTTTCGTCAAGAAGTTCGTGAGCACAGTACGACGCGTCGGAAGCGAACTTACCAGGTCGCGTAGACGCCAGGCTTCCGGCCTTTAGCAACAGCATAGAAACCTGCTTTGGCCATTTCCGACGAGTTGAAAGGCTCAAGAGCATATCCTGGCCGCAATAAGAGTTTGAGGAGGCGAAATCCAGCGATGGTGGTGGTATGAAGTCAAGAGTAGCTGCGCCGCAGGTCTCTCCTGAGTCCTGTTCAATGCGGCTCAGCCTGGCGCCGATCACTGAACCCCGCCCGGGTCATGGCAACTATGTACGGGGAATAAATCCTTTCGCAAGCCCAAGTCGCACGCATTTCTTTCTCTTCAACCACTATTATGTTCGATCTTTCCATCCATGCAGGAAGTGACCCTTTCCCATATGCAGCTTTGGCTTTATCGTCTTATATAAAGAGCGATATTGCCGTCGCAGTGGATTTCGATCGTGATCAATCTGGGTGTATTTTGACTCGGAAGGACGATGGGACGCAGATAGAAGAAAACGAAAGCGTTGTACGGACTTTGGCAAAAGAGGCGAGGGTGGAGAGCAATAGTACACATGTGCGCCACTGCGCATTCTGTCTTATTGGTATCGGCATTGATATAAGATCTTTAGGGCGAAGTTTTGGTAGAGTCGGCCAAATCCCTGGCCTCCACTAAGGACTTCTCATCTCTCACTTCATCTTTGGATGCTTTGGATGATCGTCTAGCTCTAAGAACGTTCTTGGATGGTCATGAGCTGACTGTCGTGGACTGGCTTGTTTGGGGATCAATCAAAGGTGTTCACTCTGTCCGAAATTCTTGCGGGATGACTGCTGAAGTTTTCAAGGATCACTCAAGAGTCTCGGAATCATGAAGGGTGGGAAGCACGCCCATCTTCTTCGGTGGTTCATGTATATCGATTCGCTTCCGACTACCGTCTCTGCCCTCAGTCAACTGACTGAGGCCAAGTCTCGCATCGTACGTCTCATGGCTTGTGCTTGATAATCTTTTTCGCTGAAATCGTGCGGTAAAGGCGAAGGTAGAAAAGAGCAAAGGCGCATCTTCATTCTCTCTGGGTCTCGAGCATGCAGAGAACGGCAAAGTCGTCACACGATTCCCTCCTGAACCGAGCGGGTACTTGCATATCGGTCACTTGAAAGCTGCGATTCTCAACCAATACTTCGCCGAGATGTACAAAGGAAAGCTCATCATCCGCTTTGATGACACAAATCCAAGCAAGGAGAAAGAAGAATTTGAAGATTCTATCTTGGAGGATTTGGCGGACCTGAATATCCGTGGGGACACGCTCTCGCATACCTCAGACTACTTTGACCAGTTGTACGAATATGCGCTCAAGATGATCAATTCAGAAAAGGCATATGTTGACGATACTGGCCGCGAAACTGTGAGTTCACGGCACATCCTTGATTTGAATGAAACTCTTAATTACTCGATTTAGATGCAAAAGGAGCGTATGGATGGCATCGAGTCTCGCTGCAGGAACTTGTCAGTGGAAGAGAACCTCAAGCGGTTTGATTGGATGAAGAGCGGTACCGAGGACGGGCTCAAATGCTGCGTTCGTGCAAAAATCAGCTTCACTGATCCAAATAAGGCGATGCGCGACCCAGTCATCTACCGCTGCAACCCAACACCTCACCATCGCACAGGGTACGAAAAATTCATGACTCGCAATTTCTTTTCTAACGTTATTCAAGTGACAAATGGAAAATATATCCGACGTATGATTTTGCATGCCCCATCATCGATTCGTATGAAGGCGTAACTCACGCTCTGAGAACGAACGAGTATCGTGACCGCAACCCCCAGTACCACTGGATGATTGATGCGCTTGGTCTTCGCAAGGTGAACATTTGGGACTTCAGTCGTGTCAACTTCGTGTATACGTTCCTCTCTAAGCGCAAGCTAAGAGACTGTCTCGAACTCGGACTTGCTCGAAGTTGGGATGACCCTCGTTTCCCTACGTTTAGGGGTATGCGCAGGCGTGGGATGACGACAGAGGCTCTCAGACAATTCATGCTTCTTCAAGGCCCATCTCAAAACCAAGTATTGTTGGAATGGGATTCTATTTGGACGATAAATAAGAAGATAATTGATCCGATTGCGCCTCGATTCTGCGCTATCGCCAAAGATGGACTGTAAGATACATTTCCTATTTTAAGCGTGGTATAGGCTCATGAAAACTTTGATTTTTTGAGGGTCGAGGTCACTATCAGGGGCGGACCCGACCCCGCTGAAGAAAAGCTTCTGCCGAAACACAAGAAAAACTCGGATGTAGGGTCGAAGAAGACGATCTTCTCAAGCACAATCTTGATTGAGCAGGAAGACGCAAAATCGTTTGACGAAAATGAAGAGGTCAGACGAACTCTGCTCTCTGAGTCAAGCGGAGTTGAACTAAAATATATGCATCGATAGATTACTCTTATGGACTGGGGCAATGCCATAATTCGTGCTGTTACCCGGACATCCAGTGGCGATATAACTCACATAGTACTCAACCTTCACCTTGAAGGAGATTTCAAAGCAACGAAAAAGAAAATCACTTGGCTCGCTAAAGCAACAGACGAACACCCTCTCGTTCAGACTACGTTGCTCGACTACGACTATCTCGTGACGAAGCGTAAGCTCGAAAAGGACGACAGCGTCGAGTCAACAAAGAACCCTCAGACGGAGTTTGCAATTGAAGCACTCGCGGACCTGAACGTGCTCGACCTCAAGCCGAGAGACATCATCCAGTTTGAGCGAAAAGGATACTTCATCCTGGACGCCATCGAGGGCTCAGAGGGCGCGAGACACTTACGCTTCATCCGAATCCCAGACGGGCGCGCCGCGGGAATCGCTTTGAAGACACCCGGACCAGCTTCAGGAACCTCCGGAGGGGTGCCTTCAGATTTGGCTTCACCAGCATCTCACGGAATCGACTATTCGAGCGTCAACATGTACAAGGTAAATCCAGTGAGCAGGATAGAAGAGATCGAAGCGCCTAAGGGTATGTATGAAGTGAAGAGCGTGTATGAGGACAATGTATAATATAGCTATAATTGCGTTACTGTTGTTTCATTATGACACCATAAACTATCGTCGTCGTTATTGATTTCTCATTTTTGATTTTTGTAAAAAGCAACATACAAGGCCAAGTACATCACTTGTAATTCAAGAAATTACCTGTCAGGGAATTCGGCACAGCTGCCTCGTTCGGCCTCGTCGCACATACATTCGCTTCGTAGGTATTCTATTCATGGTTTTTTTTCGGACATTGTACTCTTTGAAACTTTTCTTCCGTAGTGCCGGCGATCCATCAAGCGACGTTGATCATTGGGGTCCATTACCCCGTCCATTTTCTGTCCGGTGCCTCGCTGCGCGTTGTTACGCGTCGCGTCTTCAGTTTTCAACTTCAACCTTTTCTTTCAAGTCGCCACAAGTGTTTCTCCTCTGATATTCCTGGCCGACGCTCCAACACCCCGGCCTCAGATCCGGGTTTCCTTGTTCACGTTTGACGCCGCGGGCAGTGCTGAGAGGCCCGCAGCGAAAGTACCGGCGCCGAAGAAAGAATTGCATACTTTGCTATTCCTGCAGCTTTGACATACGTTTTTCACGTTTATATCTCGCTTTTGAGCAAAGAAACGGGTGAAGATCTTACATTGTAACGGTCGACGGATTCTTTTTCTTTCTTTCAATGAATGGATTTACGACTTGTGTCTATCGGTGCCCCGTGTTTCAGGAAAGCCGCTCAAGCAACAGCCATGACGGCTCCGAGGGTACTTTTCCTAATCCGTTCTCCGACAACTTCTGCTATTCGAAACTGTGTGCCGACTCAGTTCATGTGGCGTGTCTTCTCGTCAGGTAGCAGCAGCCGTCAGATAAGGTGAATTATTTCCGTCTGGTCTTTCGGGGATGGTCTTCTGAACTACACTTACACCAAGCGATGTGGCAAAGTACGCCGCACGGTTCTCACGTCCCGGAGAGTACACCATGGTAAATTAAAGCTCAAACGACGAGGCAGTGGGAGGAGGGGTTTAAAACATGATTCATTCTTTCAACTTCGTGAAGTGACTCGTGTTTTTGTCCCCACTTCGCTCGCCCTCACATACACGTCCTCGAGCCGAAGCCGAGCTCTCCTCCTGGTTTCGCTCTCCCCTGTACAATTACAAAACGGGATGGGTGATCTGCCTTCCTCCACTACCTGGATAGGACGCCTCGTGACACTCCTTGCCATCACTGGTGCACAAGGGATTTCTGCAAAAGTCAATCACTATGACTTTAACATCCAGAATGCCGAAATCAGCCCTGACGGCTTTGCTCGTTCGTAAGTAATTTTGTTCCATATGACTTGGTACAGACCGAACTTGACCCACGTATGCTTCTAGCTCAGTCACGGCGAATGGGACCATGCCTGGACCGTTCATATCGGGCAACGTTGGCGATACGTTTACTGTCAGTTACCGTCAGGACTTGCAAATGAACTTCATTCATTACCAATTCTTCAGATCAACGTCACTGATGCACTGACCGATGAATCAATGAAACGATCGACGTCTATTGTGAGTATGTCGCAAACGTATTGCTTCATTCTTTTCAATACCTGTTCCTAGCACTGGCATGGGATTCTGCAGCGTCATAGTGTAGAAATGGATGGTGTGGATTCGATTACCCAATGCCCCATTGTACCGGGGAATAGTTTCACGTATGTCAGACTTCTAGTAGTAGGAGCCCTTCAAGCTGATCGTCAGTCCATCTCATCCAGGTATAATTTTTCCGTCCCCGATCAGAGCGGTACATACTGGTGAGATCATTTGAGCCCTTCTCTGAAGGATTAGAATTGAATGAGAACGCTTCTCAGGTACCATTCACATCTGTCTACACAATACTGTGACGGCCTCGTTGGTCCTTTTGTTATATACGGTGCGTTTGTCATTCGAAGGTCAAAAAGTAACAGGGTTACCAACATTTTTTCAAAGACCCCGAAGATCCTTTGAAGCACCTCTACGATGTCGACGATGGTGAGTTTGGTCGAGAAACCCTTGTCGAAGTAATGATGGACTGCGCCTCTAGAGTCTACCGTAATCACACTCCAAGACTGGTACCATGATAAAGCTACCGTTGCGTTCGCGAACATCAGTATTCTTCAACCGTTAGTACCCATTTTGATTGTTTTCTTTTTGAAATTTGGATCATGATTGAGTATATTGAACTCGCCCGATAGGACTCCTGACTCCACCTTAATCAACGGGAAGGGTCGTTGGAATGAGACTCCAACCGCTGATTTGGCTGTCGTTCCAGTGAAGTGCGGCAAACGACATAGGCTCCGTGTTATTAACACTGGTTGCTTCCCATCTTTTAACTTCTCTATCGATGGGCATAAGATGACGGTTATTGAGGCGGATGGTGTCGTTACGGAGCCAGTTGAAGTTGACTCCCTTACGATTTTTGCAGGTGAGGCATACAACCTAACTTAACAAGTATAGCCATTGACCCTCCATAGCCCAGCGTTATTCGGTTGTCATCGAAGCCACCCAGCCTGCGGATAATTATTGTAAGGCTACCGCGTTTAGTTGAATCCATTTTGTAGCTAAAATATTTTTGCAGGGATACGTGCTATTCCGTCTTTCGGGTTCAATGGAACGGGGAATGGTGTGAACTCAGCAATCCTGCGTTATGACGGTGCCCCAGACCAAGAGCCGACAAAAGATCTCACCACGAAGGCAGGCAGAGTCCTCGAAGACGCTGACATTCACGTACGCGCTTCATCACTTCTCTGGACCATTATCACTGAACTCATCTCTATCCCAGCCTTTGATCAGCCCCGGTGCACCAGGAAATCCATGGCCTGGAGGAGCGGACGTGGTACTGAACCTGGAGCATGGAATCAGGACGTCAGACTTCTTATGGACGGTTAATAACGTTTCCTTCAAGTCTCCGAGTGTCCCAGTGTTGCTACAGGTTCTTAGTGGAGCGAGCAACGCGAATGAGTATCTCCCAAATGGTTCTGTATACAACTTACCGCATAACAAAGTTGTTGAAATCAGCATACCTCTGGGTGGAAGAGTGAGTTATGTTCAAAAATTATACGCAAATATGGCTCACGTATGCACAATATCCAGCATCCATTTCATCTTCACGGTCACACTTTTGATGTTGTACGACTTCCGGGTACTACAGAATACAATTTCAAGAATCCACCACGTCGCGATGTTCAAAATATAGGAACATCGACGAGCGATAACGTCACCATTCGTTTCGTAACGGATAATCCCGGTCCGTGGTTCCTGCACTGTCATATTGACTGGCATCTTGCTAGTGGGCTTGCTGTGGTTCTGGCTGAAGCTCCGAGTGACGTTTCCTCATACGCTCCTCCATCTTGTAAGTTCATCCTCGAAATTTGACAGGATTTCGATGCTTATTCTTGTCCGTTGTAGCTGCTTGGTCGGACTTGTGCCCAATGTATGAAAAGTTCGATCCCGATGTCAAGTGGGAGAAAATGCATTCGTATAAATAAAAGTCCTCGTCTGCGCGTCATTTACAGTTCTAAGGTTACGGTCCTGTGGCGTTTCCCTTCTTGCCTCTCTTTTAGTACACCACTCTCCTTATGACGCTTATTCACTCCTTTTGATTACCAGAAGACCGGTCTGGACAGATATTCAATTTATTTTTTCGATAATTCCTCACTTCCCTATCATTCGAGGCATATTGAATATTCGTATTTAGCACTGCATTTGTAGAATACATCAAATAAATTATTTATAATTATATCGCGTATACTTTCATTAAAATATGTGCCATTATTTCTGGAGAAATTCATGTCTACCTACGCTTCTGATTCAACGCTACAATATCATTTTGACTCTGCCGCTTTGAAGGACGCGGCTATGGTCCGGAGATATCGGAAACGTGTTCTAAATGAATCACATGATCGCGTTACGCGTGTGACCTGTTTGAGCCCACCACATAGCCGACAGGTCCCATTCACCCCGGGCCAAGTTCGCTCGGTTGCGAATGCTCCCTCTCTTCCACTTCCCTCCATGAGCATATATGACTTGCTATAATTAGGCTACACGATGTCCTTAAGTGCACATCTTGTTGAGCAATACTCTACCCTTCACCGCTCTCGAGCACCATTTGGACAACCTGTGCACTCGTCGCAGCTTTCGATCAGCGGACCGATGTCGTTTGCCCCTCAAATGCACGGTTCCTTCCCTATCCAACAGCCTTTTAGCGAACAAGGACTTATCTCTATGGACAACTCATCTGTAATGAACATGCAGTGCGCAACCGCGGAGAAGATTGCCATTCTTCAGGCAAAGCTCGACAAAAAACTGGGCCCGGAATATATATCGCAGCGACCTGGACCAGCGGGAGGGAAGCTCACTTATGCAGAAGGATGGAAAATCATCAATTTGGCGAACGAAGTGTTCGGTTTCAATGGATGGAGCTCGAGTGTTGTCAATTTGAATACGGATTTTGTTGATTTCGATGAAACTTCGAGGAAGTATTCTATTGGTGTGTCGGCGGTCGTGCGGGTAACACTTAGAGATGGTGTCTTTCATGAAGATGTCGGGTATGGGATGCTAGATAACTCGAAGAGCAAGGGGGCAGCTCTTGATAAGGTGTGTGAGGAATACATTTGAGCGTCTGACTACCCTAACTCTTCTCAGTGTAAAAAAGAAGCTGTAACCGATGGTATAAAGAGAGCTCTGCGTAACTTCGGTAATCTGTTGGGAAACTGCCTGTATGACAAAGAATATGCTAAGGAGATTGTGAAGGTGAAAGTACCCCCGGTGCGTGTATCTGCTACAGCGCCGCAATTGCTCCTACTCACGGCCATATTGAAGACCAAGTTCAACAAGGATACCTTGCATCGTCGGCCAGAATTCCAGGAAGGTGCTTCTACATCAACGAATGAAAAACCCATTGCGCCTTCTCACCCGGTGAAGCAACCAAACAAAGCAACCCCTATCATCCCTAAGGCCATTGGTGTCAATACGTATACAGCAACAAATAAACCCATCACTGCTGTACCAAATCACGTCCGCGTCGACAATGCAACACCTGCCCGAAACACTTCCCCTCAAGGCCTTGCTACACCTGATCAAACACCGCTTATAAAACAACATGGTCATCGAACCGTCCCTCAGCAATTGCCACAGCACGTTTCAAAGGCCACGTCTCCCGATCAAACGAAACAGAGCACGCATCCCCCTCTACAACCTATGCCAACAAAAATTTTTGAGCAACCGTCAAAAGTAGGGGAGAGGCCGGGAAGTGGAATGGATAGATCCGATACTTACTCGTTTAACTTTGACGAGGAGGAGCTACTGAAAATGGACCTTGATGGAAGCGGTGGTTTTGAACTTGACGCAGACCTTGGTCGCCCCATCTCTGCAGATGAAGATGAAGCTAGTGCGATAGTGTTCAACGACTCTCGGGCTGAAAGCTCTGTTGAAGCATCAATTCCGTCTCATGCAGATGGGACGCGTCCGAACGGCAACGCTGTCTCATCTTCAACAAACTGTTCGCGGTTCAACGCAGAAACTAATTCGATACCTACAAGGGATCAAGCCAAGAAAGCGGAATCCCCGTTAGTTAACCAAACCGACGATGACATTGCTCGACAAATTGCACAAGCTAGGCAGAAAAGAAACGCACAAAAGAGTGTGGGGGGTAATGCAAGTCCTGTTCCTCAGGATGGACAAGCAAACGTCGCTCCCAATCAAGGACCAAGTCCAACTGTCGGACGAAATGTAAATAGTGACCATGTCAGTGCGCAGGCAAAACCTCGGACACCGTCTATGGGCGGCTTCAATTTCCCTCAGGGAGTGGTACGTAGCCCCTGGTGCCTCTTCTCCTCCAATCTTCCACTGACGTACTCAAAGACGCTGTCAACGACACAAGTCGGGACAAAAAGGCCTGCTCCTGATACGCAGTATGTCTAACCTCTTTCGTTTTTCTTGCTCTATTCTTGGTTGATTAGTTGTTTTGCTCAGATCTTCTATTTGTACGAAAGGAAATTCGGGTGCGAGCGTAGGCCTTTCATCAGTTCATGTTCAGGACCTAGGAGTACAGGGCCGTTCAGGACGGCAGCCTCTTGCACCGTTGGAGCTTCAGGCTGGTAGTGCTGTTAAGCGTATGCGGTACTGATTTTGAATACGGGGGACTATATTCTCCGCTGTCCAATAGCACGATACCCCGTCTTTGCATCGCCATATTGTTACATTAAGCTCTACTCACAAGTTGTATCACTATTCACATGGGATTTTACATATTCCCCCATTTCATCATCCTTTCTATCGTTGATCGTTCGAATATTAGCAGGTGCTATCAACCGTACTGTAATCATAACAATGTACATGATATAATTATCTCCCTATCATTCCTACAGCTTCAGGAACTTTAAGGCCATGTCATCTGGTTACATTCCGCTCAGTTTCTAGCGTTTGTTTGCACAACGCGAGTAATTTAATTACGGTAACGTTCGTGTTTATTCTGGCCAATTTTTAGAATTGATACTCACGCCCCTTCCGTTTTAATCTAGGTAGTCAGTCCGTCATAGACTTAATTCTAAGTCCATCTTCTGTAGAGCTATAGACCGTCTAGGTGAAGCGTATTTGAACAGGTCAAGCCGTCAAGGCGAGAATTCCATTCTCTGTGTACGCTGAAGAGGCCCGAATGGTGGGCGGATAGCGCGTCGACTTTGCAGTACTCCCAGCACCGAGGACCTCTTGATGCAATGTGCTGCGAGTTGCAGGGGTCCCAGTTGCAAAGAGATAACTTGAACACCACTTATGTAACTATGCATTGCTCTGTTTCCGTGTATGCATACAAATCTTTGGTTTGCTGGGAAATGGCATCGGCGTTGCCGAGCACGAGGTTTTATATACGACGTGGACGTCATCGATAAGGTGCGATGTATACCTGAACGCTTTGCAAAGTAAATGAAGCTCATGTGCTTGCTTTATTAGGATCATGGTTTATTTCTCAATCGAACGATGCACGAATCTCGAAAGTTTCGACTCCGGTAAGTGTTTTGAACGAATTTCCCACTGTCCACTGACATTCTGTCTCTTTTCCGGGTCCTTGATCATTCGAAATGCCAGAGGGTCTAACAGTGCATCAGGAGTGCTGCGACGGTCAGTGGGATTACGTCCTTATTTTGATATCGTAAAATCGATCTAAATGAGTTACAGAGGTCCTGGGTGCAAAATGGCCATGACACTCGCATAACAGGATGTTATTTTAAGTTCGTCTGCGCTCGATAACGTACTCTCTTTTCACTGCGACAAGGCTCCGAATGCAAGGTGGACCTTATTCGACCAGCATGATGACACACTTTGTAAGTCTTGGCTTCCAATGATGGATTAGACTCGTTTATTTGCTCTTTCGGTTTTGCGATTGAACTTGATTTGCGTACTAGATGCTTCTAGTCAGGTACTACATTGCGTCTTGCAAGATATCCGGAGTCCCGTTGTACCGAAGCAGGGGGTGTCCAAATGGAAAGGAAGGATGTATTCACATGCTTTGGTAAGATGAACGGTTATGTACAAAGTGCTATCAAGAGCATAAAAAGACTCCAACTTTGAAATTTGTGACTATCACTAATAACTCCAGTTTTCCAGACTTAAGAGTGTCAGACCCCCTGGCTCTTAACTAATCCGTTCATCCTTCCGCCCTCTTCTGGTGAGTATCGAGTATCTCTATCCAAATACTGTCTGATGCCCGAGTCCAGCATCGTCATGTCTTCCGGTAGAAGCAGCTTGAAGCGTCCTTCGGGAGAGCGCGGATCCGTGCCGAAGAGACGTAGACCAGAAACTGCGTCGTCTGGTCCACTGAAGATTGCCGACCTCAACCCGCCACACGAGGGTATTGACCTCAATGAAATTGAAGATGCCGAAAGAAAGAAAGCCATCATCAAAGGTCGACTCGATTGGGCTTTGGAGATTACGAAAACGCCGACTCCAAAGACCCAAAACGAGGAAGAGAAACGGGTCAGACTGGAGCAGGCCGAGCTCACCCTTGCACTAGTCGATGAGGCTTATGTAGCTGCTTACTACGGTGATCGCACGAAAGGCGACAAGAAGGCCATGTTTTCTACGGAAGAAATGCGGAAGTACAAGAAAGTTAAAGAGTTTTTTCAGCGTCGTTGCAACCAGATGCAGAAAACTGCGGAGAAAAACGATGCTACTCCTACTCTACAGAGCATTGTGAACTACGTTAAGCAAAACCACATCTCCGTGGATGTGCGTAGTGCAGTTCCAGTGGATAATCTCGATGAATCACATCTTGCCGACGAACTGAAATACTACATCAAAGCCATCACAAATCCAGGTGCTTCGTCTAAATCGATACAGGCCAACCCCACTGCTTCAATCCTGGAGGAGCGTCAGTGGTCAGAAACGGACAGAGAAATGCACAGCGAAAGACTCGAGCGCCTTATCAGTCGTGCGAAGGGTATCCAATTTCCTAATTACGGTTCAAACCCTGATATCCCTTCCAAAGACGAGATCCTTGTGTTTGCGAGGAAAGCCAAAGACAAGGTTTCGCGCTCCATCATCACAAATAAAATGAATGCCGCGGGTGCAAGTTATCAAGGTAATGCCGACCCGTTTCCTGATAATAAACTTCAGGACATGGCTGCCGACGAGCGCGATGCAAACGCAAAGGAAATAACTAAGTGGCTCGCCAAAACAGTGAATTCTTTTGAAAAGATTTTCGGTAAAGCGAAAAGCACCCAAGAAAAGGTTGAGATATACACTGGCTTGGTTGAACGGACTAACGAGATTTTGTTGTATGTGAACAAGTCAAAGGCTCACTGGCAGGGGAGTGCCGGCGAATGGAAGAACTGGGATAGAATGCTCTTACAGATTCGCGCTGCATTAAATAATCGGCTGAGAGGACCGGAAAGGCGGAGAAAGGCTCGGGCTACTGCCAGTGGCCACACTGGCAGTGACATAGAAGGCTACTCAGAGGACGCACCGGGAGAAGAGGAGTGAGGGGTCAGGCAGTAGCGATATGACATTTACAGTTCATCCACAGTAGCAGCATATTTAATAGTTAGGGTTTCCATTTGACACCGTCCAGACGGACAGATAAGCACATAGAACGGATTCAAGGTCTTTTATCACATAACAAGGTTTTCATGCTTTTCGATTTTGGTGAAATACAGCTGGTACTCTTGTATGCCGAGATCTCAGCACCGTGACTGCCCAGTCCCCAACCTCGATCAAAGCTGTACGCCGGTGAAGTACATTCGAATAAATTTGTGAGGGGCTAAACATCTGCACTGATTCTGCAGACAAGCTGATGCATCTCGAATGCTTGGGTGATCTCCTCAATCGATACCCGTCTTCATTTCGGAATGGCAAGACGAAAACAACGTCGTCTGAGTGTGTCAGAAAAGTGATGAAGGAAAGTATAGCGGAACGAGTGGAAGAGTCCCTACAGCCTCGCAGTTCGTTTCTACAGACCCAGGTTCCGTAATGGACGAGCAGCGTGTCTTCGGTCAAATGATAGCAGCAAGCTCACCTAATTTTCCACTGACAGAAATCCTGTCTATTGACAAACACTTTATCTGACCTAAAATACAGAGCTACAATTCCGTCACGATATCATTTATCATTTAAAGCTTTGATAAAAGTTCTGACTGGAGCGCCTTCAATTCGTCCATGTTCGCTTGCTTCGTAGGCCATCCAATCACAAGGCCCTCCTCCGCGCTCGGTTTTGGAATAATGTGGAAATGCACATGTTTGACCACTTGGTGTGCTAAAGCTCCATTATTCTGTAATCACCTTAATCATCAGATGCACTCGAGAGTATCAAGATGATAAATTTACCTGAAGGACATTGTAGTTCAAGTTCTCGGTGCCGGTGCCAAGAGTTTCTCCAAGTGCTTTTGCGATGCGTTTGGATACGATGAGCGTGTCAGAGAGGTATTCATCATCAACATCAGTAAGTTTCTCTCCGTGTGCTACCAAATCAGAAGTCATTAATCATGTCCATAATTAAGTAATGTAGCGACGGATAGTAGACCTTTGGGAATGACGAGTGCATGACCTTTTGAGAGCGGTCCGATGTCGAGGAATGAGTAACTGTTAGAGTAAGCATCAATACAACTTAAGCTGGTACTGGGGTGTGGAAGCTTACGAGTGCGTTGTTTCAATCAATTTAGTGCTTGGGATTGTTAGAATAATATGACGTATTGAAGGAAAGGTTTGGTAGTCACACGGTTGATGTTGAATGTTCTAGTTGATTCGATATGACATCATGTATTCTATTTCTGCGATTACCATGTATAGTAATAGTTGAACCGCATATATAGCAGGACCAAGGTTCACTGATATACCTTGTCTCCTTTGCCCTATCGGTTAGTGTGTTGGTTAGCCTTAGTGGTAACCACCCTGCGTTCCGTTCCCACCGACAGTATTCCTTAGTGGATTCTGTCAGGTTATGAGCCTTGCGGCTTAACACACTATCCCATCACGTCTCTTTCTACTGCTTTCAATTTCTCCTCAGATTTCTTCGTACCTACCAACTATCAGTCACCAGCTCAACGTCACCGGGCTGCAGCACGCCGACACCGATTTGAAAACTACATCGATTACCACCAAGAGCAAGAAAAGCTCAACCGATATCTCAGTTCAGTCCATCGATTATTCGAACTCCCCGCTGACGAAGACGTCGTCATGCCTGAAATTTCGAAGTTATTCGACAGTGTCCCAAAGCTCGAGGACCCCGCAAAGTATCGCTCTTGGATCACCCGCGTGAAAATGGTCATCCGAGCATGCGGCCACTCCGACCTCATCGAAAATGCGCCAACGACAGCAGCCAAACGGGCTGCTAGCACCGAGCTCATTGCTATGATTGCTCTCAAGTTGCCTGAAGAAGCATTCCTCAAGGTCGCCTTCCTCGAACACACAAATCAGGTGCTTGAGACCCTCGACCGTGATTACAACATCCACACAGGCACTATCGAGGCGATCACCGAGTCTAAGCTCTACGAGCTCAAGTGCCGAAACGATAAGGAGATGGGCACCTATCTAGATGCAATGCTGGACACACGCCAGAAATTAGCTGAGTTTGGTCGTTCCATCACAGATGACACGTTTATCCGTGCAATTGCAGGCAGTGTTCCAACAGCGTACCGTGATGCCATCACTCAGCTTGAGGCTGCGCTCAATGCTGAAAACAAAGCCCAGGAAGCACATGCCAACGCACTCAACACCGCCATGGCCAACGTCGAAGGCTATCAGCCAATCGCATTTACCACTCGATCGCTAAGTGCTTCTGAAGTAGTCAATGCACTCCGCTCTAAGGCCACGACTGCACTGGCCATTACAAATTCGTCCAAACCGGCTACCCTCAAGACCGAGTCCGTTAACTCCGTCCAAGACCGTGGCAAGGGACGTCGAGGCCGCGGCTGTTAGAGTCCGATCAAGACGTTGATCAGGAGTCTGACAAATCAGGGTCACGTGACAGCGACCTGAGGTTACAAGA
>JAFREE010000152.1:0-57604 GCA_019400425.1 Hymenochaete sp. R1
GATATATTTATCCATTGCATATCGCTCCGTATAGTCGAATTTGAGTTTTCTTAGGAACGTCTATGAACGATGCTAATGAGCATGCAAAAGCTGTAGACACGGCATAGTATCTCACTTACAATCTGAGCTTCAACTTCCCTGTGAACCCCTAACGGGACGTCTCGCATGGCCAGAGCGCCATCATACGAGACTCACAAGCCCTTTCATGTTCTTGTCGAATTGTTCCGGAGCATTTGCTATGTTCAAGCCATCCGTTGCTTTCGCAGCAGCATCGAGCAATACGCGCGCTCGATCGAGGTGCACGGTTGACACGGAACTGTCAATAGATGATCGTAGAGCTGTCCTCGAAGCTTGATAAGCTATGGTCGAGGCCATGGAATTTTGTAGTTATAGGTATCAAAATACTTGTATTTGGTGTGGTAGTCCTCGCCAATGTCAAGAACGTCAGGAGAGAAGATGTCATTTCGAACGTGAATGGAGATATGTTCGACAAGTACACCAGTGTAGCATCGGATGGTAGCTAGGGGTCCCAGAAGAAAGTACCTTGATATCGGATACAATTTCAATAGTCTCGTGGTATCTTGTTCGGGATGTTAAACACTTCTCTTACCTGCGGGAAGGATGCAACGCCGTGCGATTGTGAGGTCTCCGAACATTAACCTTCTTTGCCATGCCTTGTCCACCCTTGATACGGAATGTTTCGATAGCGTCGAGTGTCTGGAGGCGGCCATCGACGTTGTCACAGGAGATGGCGCCGACAATGATGGCGGTGTGAGTGAAAGAGAAAGAAATGTCGATCTTCAGGCATCGACGGATTTTGCACGTTCAAAGTTGTCCAAACTTGTCTTGCGCGTTGCCTTTTCCCGTTTGACATCGACGTATGTGTATGAGCAACGAACAGAGGTAAATGCGATCAAGTAGCAGTTCACGTGTCCCTCTCCAAAAACCGAATGCCGACATTTCGACGGATCTACAAAACAGATCTCGGATATGGGTCATTCGGGATGAACTCAATTTTAAATGGATTTAATGGTTGGTCCCGTCTTTTTACATGATATACCGTTATGTTCTTGAACAAGCGCGAATTAATATTGTTTTAGATCATAAAGAGACAATTGAATTTAAAAAAAAAATCGTTACAAGAAGTTGTACATTGTTAATGTACAAACCAGAACGTTGCGTCGAAACATGGCGCAACGTAGGTGACATGAATGAGACCGGGGCTATGCAGGTCTAGGTAACGTTCTTCTATCTTGGTATACGATCGTAAGTAGACATATTTGTACCAAAGGTGACATCAAGAGTTCCATTTCTGTATATGAGAGACAGACGACGGCAGAAAGTTGGTGGATTTCATGAGGGTTGATGAAGGTCCTCAGGATGTTGTACGTATCGAGTACGACCCAGGACGCTCAGCACACATCGCTCTCTTGCGCTCTCGAGAGCCGAACGCCAATAACTGTCTCCGCTACAGTTACATACTGACTCACGAAGGCCTTCGTTCTGGCGACGTTGTTCAAAGTTTCAGGAATGGTGTTCCCGCGAGCATAGTCCCTGGTTTCGATGGCAATCTCAACACTTCGATAGTATCAGATGAGGACGTCCACGAAGGACACGACCGATCAAGTTCTTGAGTTCCATTTCTGTATATGAGAGACAGACGACGGCAGAAAGAGTTAATATTGAAAGTACGTTGGACGACCGAACGCGAACGATCGTACTTTCTTGACCACTGGACCCTCCCGGGAGACGTAGGACAAGATGAAGAGTGGACTCCTTCTGTATGCGGTAGTCTTGTAGGTTGTAGTCCTCCTCAAGTTGCATCCCAGAAAATATCAAACGTTGCTGGTCTGGTGGAATTCCCTCCTTATCTTGCACCTTGGCCTTGACAATGGTGATAGTCTCCGAAGGCGGAACCTCGAGAGTTATCGTCTTTCCCGTCAGGCACTTGACAAAGATTTGCATTCCGCCTCTAATTTGACGAATGTTCGGCCGTAGGCTGAACGGTAAGTCATAAGTACTTACAACGACTTTTCCAACCGGGTTTTTTTGAGTGTTTGTTCTAGGGAGACGATCGTACAAAGTAGAATAGTAAAGGTAAGTACATATTAATTAGATTTGGATGGAGGGACACGCACCTGTATACTTTGATGACGGTGACTGCATACAATATAATTAATTGTATGCGCACCGTCAACGATCTACATGACTCGATCGAGCAGGTGTAGAGAAAAAAACACAAATATCCGCATATAACGCGTCCACTCAAGTCGTTGCGCGTATTTGACATTCAGTAAGATGAGTATCCGAAACAGATACAAATTACCATTATTGATTGATCATTGGTAGGGTGCCAGAAGGTTACAAATTAACGGTTCATGACAGGAGTCCCAGGTTCAACTCGCCATGCTATCTCTTCTGCATGAACTTTGGATCCCAATCATCGATTGCGCGACATTCGTACCAGGCGCTTTCGATACGAACTTTGACATTCGCATATCCCGGACCTCCATCCGAAGACGACACTCGAGATGCTATAGCGCGGGAGAACTATAAACGGGATTAAGATTAGTCGTGAGAATGCTATGGAAATGATAAACTGTGCGTCAGTGCCAGCCTTTCTCTCATTGTGAACCAGACTTGAACTCTGCACCCGATCTGAAGCACCAAGACGGCACATCGACGTGGCCGTGGCTGCTCGCCAAATCCATGACCATTCCACCATTCCAAGACGTTTACGTGATTTCTGGGCACTAGCTTGGTTCAGAGCGGAATCACCATAGCTAAGGGTTAAACGAGAGGCCAAGCACCAGTCCAGAGATCGGGTTTCGCCGGTTTTGCATGCGGCTTGGATAGACTTTGAGATGGTATATGAAGATGGACGTGTCGGTGTGTTGAATTATTCTTCTATTATTAGGACTAAAGCTGACGATGAATGGGGTCATCAGAGCGCCAGAAATTCTTCTCGGTGAAAAGATTTACTCAACCTCCGTTGATATGTGGTCTGTTGGATGCATTTTCGGAGAACTGCTCTTGAAAGAGCCCGTCTTCCAAGGCAAGAACGAAATGGAGCTGATTTCTATGATCTTGTAGTAGCTTGCGGCTCCTACACTGGCGATCTGGCCAGGCATTCGCGTAGAGTCACGGCCAGAGGCAATGTCTTGAGTGGTTGTATCTATCTATTGCGCTCGGTGAAACGCTTGATTGCTTTGTCTTTAGGAACACAGCGCGAGGAGTTGGGGACGTAGCCAATGAGGCCATGCCCTTTCTTGTTGCGACCACCGAACGTCCTCTTTGTTGGCTACATAGAAGTGCGGTCGTTAATGACAAGTTCTTGTTAATCTCTCCCAAGGCACTCACATCGGGATTTTGTGGAGTAAAACTCACCGTTTTGCAATTCGTCCTGAAGTAAAGCATGGATAGATCTGTGCTGATACTTCGTAAAGCAGCATTTCTGAACGCATCTTGTCTGGAGTGTGTCTTTTCTCGAGTTCACGGCGATCAGGTTGTCGTCGAGTCCGAGGTGAGTATGTTCTTGATTTAATTCGCTGATGAGATGACAAGGTCGAGCATTCGTGCTTGGAATCCAAAGTTGAAAGTGGTGATCAGGGACGCATGTTTAGATTCAAATGATGGAAGACATTCTCTCGCGAAACAGATGGAGCAAGGTCAGGCGATGAAGGGGTAAAAGTAACGCAATCCTTTGTTTTCTTAATGTGCGTTTTTTAATTAAGCGCAAGATTTCCCGCAATTGTCCGCATTTGGTGTCTTTGTACGGAGACCTTTCAGTGAACTTGCATGGAGCAAGATATTCAAGATCGCACAGGAACGCGATGTTTAGTGTAAGTCACATAGTGGGCCAGTGTTAGACATCAAGTCCATCCGCAAGTGGTGAACCAGAATGGGCGAGCATGGGAAACGATCGCGTTTGTTACAGTAAGTCAATACTTTGAAGGTTTGAAAGAACGGAAGATGACTCACTGGTTGCATGTGTCATCATTGCGAGGGTGTTCAAAAGAACGAACGTCGACCTCGCTACTAAACTTGAAGGAGTGAATGTGAGGTACGTGAACAGTGGAGGAAGACCAAAATGGGACGGCGTTGGTGAGTGAAAGTAAGTGGTTTATACTGCATTATCGCTGCAAATGAAAGATGAGCAATTTGTGCTATGTCGAATTTTAAAGGGATACTCAGCTTCTACGACCAGACCGCAGTCCGCGAGTGATCTGCTGACCAATAATATGAAAAGAAGAACCCCTTAACCCACAGAAGATACGTATAAGACCTTGAAGTATGTACCCTTGAAAGTCTTGATCTCATACGTTCTTCCCTTAAGGTGCAACGATGATGAACAGGACAAAGAAAAAAAAACCGGGGACACGAAAGAAGAGAAAGGATAAGAGTATGGAAGAGACGAGGTTGGGGGAACGCGGCAAGGGAGAAAAAATGAAGTGCATCGTGAGAAAATGATGATCAAGCGTACGTTTCATTAGTCGTCGAGGAATGAAAACTTATATTAAGTTCATGTCTGATTCGATTATCAGGTGAAAATAATGCGAGACGGCGGACGCTGATACTAAAGATGAGTGCGCACATTGCTTGGCTTCCATACGCTGAGTACTTGCATTTGCAGGTCGGACTTTCCAAACGTAAGTACGTTGTATGCAGGTCATGATTCTTCTGCGACACGGGTATATAACACTAAAGTTGGAAACTGGCCTGGAATGGGAGACTTGAGAAGACCAGATGTGTTCACAAGGCTTTTTACCGATCTAAAATACGCACCATGCATGAGCATGCCATCGCTCAGCCATGTGATCCGATTTGGATCGAAAATTGCGGAAGTGAAGTGGTGATCCCGATAATAGACAGCACCGGACAAACGGTAAGTTTTATGCGAATTTGAACGAGACGGGTCGAAAACGGTGATGAAAGAAGAAATACTCAATTCTTGTGATGTGTCAGGTAATTCGATACATATCATACTGCGAAAGGAAAAGCCATTAGAATCGACATGTTGCGCAACTTGCACGAACGAACCACATGCAGTACAATTGGAAGCGAAGTTTCGGAGATAAAAGTTTACCCAGGTCTCGGTATTAAACGATGCATCAGAGTGAGTCGTGATGTCATTGAATCGAACGTACTTCGAGTAATCCGACACAAAAGAAGTATTTACCGTCGCAGATGTCATACTCGCGCAGAGAGGACATGTGACAAGTTGGGTGACATAGTTATGGGTGGACGAGAACACGTATTGGGCGACGGGAGGAGACTCAATTATTTCGGAACCATACGGAAACAAGAATCTGTCGAAGGAGTTCATAAGTTGCCGTTCCTCGTCCCTGACGGTTTCAAACAGACATTCGTTGTTGTCCAATTTCACGAACTTCTGCAGGAGAGACGATCGTAAACAGTTGTCTCTGTCATTGGAATTTGGTGCGTACAATGATTTCCAACAGTTGTAAATTGTCGAAAAAACTGAATCATACGCGCAAGACTGGTTACGAGAATCCCAACGCAAACCGACATATGAAGTTATGCGCGAATGCACGTGTTGTGGGTGTGTGCGTAGTGAAGATGCATTTCTAATCTGGCGGATATCGGGACGAATTATGGAATCTGCAGATTGCAATGTGGTTCGCGAGTGTAGAGGGACAGTGACAGATTCATGGCCGGTGGAGACTAGTAAGTACCTATCAAAATCGTCAAATAGCGCCATACGAGTAGGAGAAGGGACTTGCTGAATGAAACGGGATTCGTATTTGTAAAGTGTAATTCGATCTAGTTTGTCGATCTCTTGGAACTCACGATGTAGATCAGGGCTCAACCCGCCTTTCAGAAGGTTGTCGTTTACACAGTCAAGGACAAGCGTTTTTTCAGCAGACGTGCTGCGGGACAATGCGACGTAAATTGAATGGTGACTTCTAGAATTACGGATGTATACGACATTTATAGGCAGGCTTCGACCTTGTGATGAGTAATCAGTCATAGCAAAATCCAAAACGACAGGAACTTGGCGACGACGGACACAGCGCTTGTATTTACTTGGATATCGACATTCAACTTGTTCTTCGCGTGCAACTAGCGGGACAACATTGGTGGGCAGGCCAGGAATATGAACAGTATGAGGCGGTTCACGAAGTTCGACAAACAAGGTATCTAAAGTGTACATACCTTGTCGGAATTCATGGCAATCCCATGCGACAACAAAGGCCTTTGCTCCATTGGTCACGCCAAGTCGGGTGGCATCGTTCTTCCGAATCATGACAGGCATACCTTTACAGATGGAAAGGGAACCCGGAACATGTTGAGTCTTTCCCGGCAAAAGATTCCACAATTCCTCTTGTTCGCGGAAGGATATGTGCCCTGTTTTCAAGAAGGGATCTGCGGACGTTTGCTGATGCTTGACAGGACGGTCAATAGAATAAAACTTCATCAAAGGCTGGCCAGATTCCGCAGAGAACAAGGATTGTCCTATTAAGTTAATGGTGTCCCTTTCAACGTTGAATGGTGTAATTATTGACAGTTCTCGAGGAAGAGACCGAGCAAAAAGTCTTGTCTTGTCGGAACTGTCAGCCTGCAAAGACCGAAGGAATGAAATGTCATCTTCGGTGCACGCACGTTTGCGTAAGTGTTCCAGCAACGTCCGGTATTTCGATTCGTTGATTGACTGAGAAGTTTGACGCATATTTTCAGTTAGCATCACGACCGTCGTGACTTGATTCCATAGGGCTTTACCCTCTACGGCTCTTTCAACAGACCTCGAAAGTCTAACCCTGGATGTAATGAGCTGATCACGTATCTTTGCAAGATTAGTATAAATGGGATATCCCATAGCCGGCTTTAACTGGGCAAAGTCGCCAGCGAAGATGATATTGAAGCCCCCGAAAGGTAAAGTAGGTGTACTATTTCGTACCTGTGCTAACCTCTCCGATATGGTTTGCAAACTCTGCAAACTTATCATTGAAATTTCGTCAATGAACAAGTATTTAACGTTCTTAATCCTAGAATCGAGTTCAGCGAGTGCTGTCGGAGAAGAAGAAGAATACTCATCATCGGAAGAACTCTTGGTAAGACCAAGGAAGGAATGGTAAGTCGAACCCCCTAACAAGACGGCAGCAGCGCCAGTGGGAGCTAAAAGGGATAGAGCGTCAGCCATTCGTCGTTCGCGAAAGAATTCGTTCAAACTTTTGATGACCTGTGATTTGCCCGTACCACCCATTCCACCAATGTACATACGTAATTGAGCACCTCCTCGTTGCAGGGAGTGTTGGGCGACAATGCGGAATGCACGTTCTTGTTGTGAGTTAAGTGAAAAAGCTCTGCAGACAGAATCCATTATAGTGGGTGGGTCATAATCAGGAGGGAAGCGGAAAGGGTTGTCCTCGCCGAAGCGAAGAGGAAGAACTGTATCATCCACACTGTTTGGATGAGATTGGGGCGCATTATTCGATCGATACCGTGACTGCATTGAATGGGCAACGGAATCACGAACCTTTGACAATCTATCTTTCCATTGCGACGAAAGCTGACCGAGAAATGGAGGAGAGTCATCTCCGTCACCAGTGACATTGATGGAAATGGAACCAGGTCGACGGACAGAAGTCCATCCTGTGTGGTGGAGAATATTGGTGATGTGGACGGAGCGATTTCGTTCAATGAGGGAAGTATTGGTAGGTATGAGGAGATGAGATACGTCATCATCACCTCCATCTTGATGTACGACATCATCATCCATGTCGGCATTCATCTGTTCGGAAGGGTAGTCAGCCAAGATAGAGGGAATATCATGACCAGAGCAACCAGACTGCATACGTTAGGCGAAAAAGTCATCAGCGGATCGGAGGCATTCGTTTCGAACATTAAAATTCTTGATGAGCTGTCGCTGACGATCAGTGAAGACAAAGGAGTCAAAAGTTTCGCGCAACGTACGGCCTGACGGGCAAATTTCGGAACCGTCTCTCCAATGCAGAAAAATTGTTAACATTGACAGATAGAAATATTCCGCATCAGAAGAACTTTGAGATGGAGGATGGGTCAAGAAATTTGGAATTCGTCTTGCGTTCGTGGGAAGCATTGAGATGGCATGCGATTTGTAAAATGGATGGGCGGGAAGAAAGCGAAGGAGGCCGTCTGAATTTACAACACGATCGTCGTCTTCGGTGTCGTTTGTGGAAGCTTCAAGTTGAAGCATCTTCGAAGTCAATGTACGCTTCCGTTTGCCAAGAACGGAGCGCGAAGAACAATGTGTGGGTTGAGTCTGTGAATGCTCAGTGCCAGTGGAAGAGGGTCCAGGATCGTTAGGAACTTGACTTTTTAACATACCACCTTTTTTTTTGGTTATTCGAAGCGGAACTTTATTGCAAAGCAAAATAAAGTCATAAGGGTTGAAATCCTCAAGCTCTATTGGTCGATACATATAATCCATCACGACATGATACGGAACGAATGAGTCTCCATCCCTCGTTATGAAAAGTCGTTGACTGTCATAATCATCGAAAGGAATTTCATTCGAGGAATCAGAGTGGGGATTAGCTACCTTGTTAGCAGTGACTGCCACAAATTGTTTCCAAGGAAAGTTAACAAATTCGTGATCAGTATAATGATCTGGATGGCCAAGTAGGTAGGCGGCGGCCATTGGGCTACCAATCTCCTGTTTAGCAGTTAGTGCATTTACGGTCTTTGTCAAAACTCGTCGGCTCTGATCACTGTGTTGACTGTCGTCTACGTTGGAAGAAAATGGGTTCCTTGCCAGCTGGTCGAGCATGGTATCGAACATAACAGCGGTCTTCAAGGGAGTCTTGGTGATGTAATTAGTCACGTACATAACGACAGCCTTTAGAGCAGTTCCAGATTGTAGGCATGTAACATCGGTATTTGAGCGCAGAAGGTAAGACAGAACTGGGTTATAGCAATTCATCATAGATTCTGATTTTTGTAGGACAACGACACCATCGTCAGTAATGGTCGATCCGTGATGAGTTGGTCTCGGAAAGCGTGCCTTGCATGTTGACGAAGGATCGCGGGGATCTTTTCCACACGAGAACCGAGCACATGTATGAAAGTTACAACGAGTTACAATGGAGTCAACCCGGGACGGGAAGGATTCCCACCATGACTTATTATTGGAACAATCACGGCATAGAGGAGCGTTCTGGCTGTTTATGCACGGACTGGCACACTTTAGAGGAACGGGAAGTGGCAGAAGTTGAACGGGATCATAACCAGGAGGATCTTGTTGCGCCTGGCGTAGCAGGACGTCTGAAGAGGAACCCGTCATGAGGTCACCTGTATGACACGACTTAAAGTAAGAAATGAGTTCGTTTTGAAAGTTACTGTCATTAGACAATAGCTTGTCCCGAATTTCATCAAGGGGGGGCGCGCCTTCAATCCAGAGTAGAAGATGAAGATGAAGAGTCAGTCTGCCTTGCTGTTCAACTGTACCGAAAAACGCAGAAGTCTTACCAAACAGCCCGCCCTTTTCATCTGAACCTTGCAGAGCGTGACGTATGAAAAGTTGTACCATGAGATGAAAGAACCGCGCAGCACCGACGGGGTTTTTGGCAACTATAGAGTAACGAGTGCTAGCATCGAGAGGGAGAGGATGAAAAAACTCTTTAGTATCCGCGTAATAGAGGGAGATAGGATTCTTGCCATCAGGAGGAGTTATAGTTATGAACCACGTTGGAGGACCTCTTGCGCAAATGACTGACCAGATCTGGCTGCGCAAAGATTTCTTGGAGGCCACGGAGGCAAAGACTGAGTTGCTGACGAGATCAACATCACTTAAAATATGGAAGCATACCTGTTCTTCCGGTGTCTGGGCAGTCACCCTCTCGCCGGCTTTCATACGAGAAACAATAGAGGATAGAACGGAAAGGTCGACAGTCTTCAGTCGTTCAGTGACATTGACAAAAGAACTTCTTTTTGAAACGAGGTTGCCCCTACTGACGCACTGCCTAATCTGTAAGAGATTGAAGCAAAGGATGATAAACTCACCATCGAGCTGGAAACGTTTGTCGTGATAATACAGGAGCCACTTTATCCATTCAGAATTGGACAGGCGCGGACCAACGCCACGGTCGTTGCCAATACCTCCAAACCCATACGGGAACAGCCATGGATACGATTGAGTAAGGAGATGCTCATTGTCGAACGTTTTAACCGGTTCGTCCCCTCTACCGATACCAAGAACTAATTGTCCTCTGAGTAACGTTTGCAAAGCAAATGCCTTTAATGCGATGGGATCGGTGGAAGCTTCTGAATAAGCATCATATGAGATACCGGTAACTGTGAAGGGAACATCTATTTCTTCACCTGTCGAGTTCACACCTTCTTCGATAGCGGAGTCGTGCACGGCAGTGGCGACAGAATCACGATTACCCGGGTCTGCAGATTGCGTCCACCTGGGATGAACGGGAATTTGGTTATCAGAGTAAGTCTCAAGATTTTCTAGACTTATCTCGAGATCTGCGTATTCAGGATTATTGAGCTTCAAAAATGTTAGAATGTCGTAAACCTTATCTTTCCGAACGAGAAAGGGCATCCTATCTAGTATATCAGAGGAAGGAAATGTTTCCCCTGTGAAACAGAATGCGAATATTTCTTTAAAGTCCTTTTTAGGAGGTGGAAGGATGTTGTAAACTTTACGAGTTGGAGATGGCACGAGAATGACGTTACCTTTCGTCATAAGTCTTCCCGACTTGGCTCTAACGCAGAACACGTTGTGCTGATGCCTGGAAACAATCAAACGTTCAGCATAATTCACATCGCGGAGAACATCAGGGACAGGTCCCAACCACAGACCCTTTGCAAGCGCAAGAGGTGGACATCGTCCCTTCTTAATATGTGAGATGCAGGACAAGCATATGCCCCTACAGGACCTGTCGAGAACCGGCCCAGGCAATGGCTGTATTGGGTCCGACGAAGACATGCGAGGTGCTCGCGTGCATGGAGTAGTGTCTGGTGAGTCGTCACAAAGAGGAGAGAGGTCCAGATTATTTAGTGAATCGAAGGCCATGACATCAATAGCGGGACGTAGCTGGCCGCATGCAGCGCACCCGCATTCTTCGATGTTACGAGGGCTTATGGCATTGCACCAATCGTTGATAAATTCTTCCAAAAGCTCAAAAGCCGGTTGGGATGGAGGATAGTCGAAATCGACGTCAGATGCGGCGAGGATGTGGAATACTGTCGAGCAAGAGAAAATGATCCTGCACGGAGAAGACTCGTCAGTTCGGCATCTTATATCTTGCAAGGTATGAAAACGAGACTTAGAATTGCGTAACGTTATTTGGAAGAATGTGGCGATGGCTCTTAAACAAGGAAGACCAAGGCGGGAAAGAACACGAGGAGACAATCCCTGAAGGACCATGACAGATTGGCGAAGCGGAAGTTCGTCATCGACATGTGTGATACCTCGAAATGAGAATTGTTGCGACTTTAGGTGTTCAGGAACAACAGTTGACGAGAATTGCGAGAGAAACTGGTACGAGAAGGAAGATGAAGATGGATCCAAGGTATGTAAAGAGTCCGCCTTGAATACGAATAACAGATTGCAGTATCGAGCGTGCAAGGAAAGAAGATCACTTAATATGACTCGTTTGGTAGTGTCAGCACCGAATGTATGTGCAACCCCGAGGGAAGAATAAATCTGCAAGAGTTCTCCGATTTGAAACCGCATTAAAACTGACTCAGGAATATTTCGAATGACCAGAATAGAATCCGGAGAAGAATTTGATATATCAGCGGTGGAACGTGCACATTGTACGAAAGTGAATCGATCAGAATCAAGAAAAGAATTCGTAGGTTGGATAAGATTGACTTTCAAGTCTCTGAAGAAATGGAAGCCTTTGCGTGGTGGAGCAGGAGAGCGACACTCTGATAATAACGGTGGTCCATGACCACTAAATGACTCCTGTGTCTTTGGAGTGAGAAACCTTGTTCTGTATGAAGTACGTCTGGTCGTCATGTGGAAAGAGGCAGGTTCAAAAAAGTATGATAAGAGGGAAAGACTCACGATGGTCGAACGGAAGACACATTGAAAAAAGTAGCATGTATATATGAAGACGGGCCTCAACGGAACGGGAGTCAGCAGACGTCTCTTATGAAAAGACAAAAACACTGACGTTCGTTTTTTTACCCCGTACGCGGGAAAGGGACACGCATATGTGCAGGTACGGGATAGATAGGATGTAAATGCAACCGAGACAAACTCGTAAGGGACGAAATGTCTTTGATATATTAAGAGGGCAGAGATAAGTACAATGAAAGATAATGGGAGTGGAAGAATGAAGATATGTACAGCTAATGATCGTCAAGGCCACCTTCAGAATCTCCAGTGATAGATTTCCACGCATCTTGGCCGCCACGATACAGAAGGACGACCCACATTATATTCAAAGATACATTATGGGACCCATCTTTTTTGTCGTAGCGATTACAATGAAAACCGAACCAGATACAATCGCCTTGTTGGAGTTCGTCAGTCGGACCAAGCAGAGGTAAAGTATCGTAGGGAGTTTCAGTATCGAGATGCATGTCCGTATTGCGACCATCATATATAGGAACAGTCCCAGAAGCTGAAAGAGAATAGACCGACCCACGTTTGCTAGGATCGAAAGGCGTAGACTTGATTGGCGAAACTGGCTGGCTACGTTTCGGAGATTTGATCGATCGCGACACACCCATTTCTCCTAAAATGTAGTTAGAGACTGAGTAAGGTCAGATAAGGAGACGAACCTCTAGTAGTAAATTCTAAGCCCCGATCATCAATCTGTGCCTTGAAATCTCCACGATGCAACTCCCACTTGAATGCGACATACACCAAAGATTGAAGACGATCGAGGGCAAGGGAGGGAAGGTGGACGTATATACTTTTAACATTCCGCCCATTGCCACGAAGTTGAGTGAGAGAAGAATTTGCGACGCAGCCCAAGGAAACGAATTCGGCCAACTTCCCAGGCGTTTTCCAATGAACGCTTTCGTCCATGAAATACTTGTGTATACCAACGCACTCTGACCCTTTCATTTGAACTTTACACATCTTGAGAGGGTCCGCCGTGATGTAATTAACGAGAGATCCGACGGGCTTCAAGAAATAGAGTTTACGATACAACCTGACAGGAAAAGAAAGAATAGGCGGTGTCAAACACACGCGCGGGAAGACGGGTATGAAATGAAGAGACTCACTGAAGACGTTGTGCAGACTGGATGGGGTCCAAAACGTCTCGCAAGCAGTCGGACAGGACGCAACCAGTTTGAGAATGAGCATCGTTGTTCCAACTGACAAAGAGGCGAAGTCTAAGTAAAGTATAAGCATTGTCGAGACGGATGAGAGGGAAAGACAAACGCACGGCAGAGGGTGTAAGAATTCGCGACATTCCTCGGGAGATTCATCATAAAGGGCGGGGTCCACCAAATTTGGGTCCCAACACGCATCAGAACCGGATGACCTGACAAAACAATAAATCTAAGATGATTATTGAAGAAAAAAGTGGTAGAAATCACCTGTCAGCTAGCAGACGTTCGATAAAAGCTCGCTCAATGGGGTTGTCAGGAAGACATTGCTTGTAAGGAACAGCCGGAGGTGATGAAGGACCCGATTTACTAATGAACGAAATAATTGAGAAAGCCGTCAGAAAAGAAATCGGAAGACTTCGTACACAGGAGTTGAAGGAGTGGAGGAGGGAGGAATAAGCGATCTTAAAAGAATGTGAGACGTGGAACGCAAATAAGGATGCAAGCTTACGACAATGCGTCTTGTAGAGTTGCAGTAGACGCTCTAGAGGGGAAAAGAGGTGCCCGATAAGTTTGATCGTTAAGTTAACAAAAAAGACCAGAGCGTACCCTGAATCGGTGGAGGGCTGAGAATTGCCCCCTGATTCGGGAGGATCGGAACTGTTACGGTCAAAAAAGCCAAAATTCGGAGCAGCATTAATGAGAGCATACCCAACATGCAAGCGCTTCGGCGCAGGCTCTTGAGTATCGATATCTTCGCGTTGCTTTTTAACTGGACGAACCATGATTGCGGGAAACAAAAGAATTACTCTGGGGACTGGGAGATGAGAAAAAAAAGAGGAAAGTTGGACAGTCTTATAGGCAAGAAACGTCGCTTGTAAAAGATGATTTGGTCATGTGTCGAAAGTAGTAACATGGCCATAGGTCGGATCAGTGAAGCAGGTCAATCAGAACACCCCCCTAACCTTGTCCTGAAAAAAAAAGAGGAACGAGAGACATCGGAACTGTTCAATAACCGATGGGTCCAAGGAATTCAGATAGAAGTCGGAAAGTCATGCGAGCGACTCCATTTTATGCGCCAGATGTATCGGTATCGGTGCACTATCGCAGTTCAAGCCGTATGAAGGATGGAGGTATCGCAAGACATATACCATTCGACAGGTCATATGAGGCCCCAAAGGACAGGCTTACAGGGGAAAATAAACCCAGATGGTTGCATTGCTGCGTCTGCGTTCGCGGCCTTTACATCACCTGTCCATCCTGATGAAAAAAGTGTCCCGCACAGAACGCAGGGGGTCTGTTTCTAGAAAGCATCAGTGTCATCGGACCCGATGTCGTGGAACTGTATTGTGCAAAATGTATCAGAGAATCAGGAGGACAGAAGAACATGGCTCTTGTTTGCAAGTCAGACGGATGAAGAACGGACCGGCATATAAGAAAGGCACATAAGCAAGAAACGCTAAGTGAAGAAACGACACTTAAGTGAGCAGTTATGCAAGAGAACTACGATATCGATAAAGCGAGTGAGTAATTCGTGAGGATGGAGTTATAAGATGATGATTCAGTTTGATTGATTAGGCACGGAATTGGAGAAACGTCTTCAACAAACGTTAGGCGAAAGTGATGAGGGAGGCCGGAGCCTCGTGAAGAGTATGGAGGAAAGTAAATAACGATTCGTCACTCACACTTAACTGATCTCCCCGGACAGACACAAAGGCTGGCTGTGTACAAAGGAGGCTCTCCATATATTCATCGACTGTTTCGAGAGTATGATGGAGGGAACGACGATGGCGAGAGTAGCAGAACGCCGATAAGGACGGAAGCCATTTTCAGATTACAAGGTATAATTCGATATGTTTTCTTTTTTATACCGAAGTAGTAAGTGAAACGGCCAAAGTGAAGGGAAAGAATGACAAATGACATACATTAACAGCGCAATAAACGATGCGAACACAAAGAGCATGCCTGAACATCGGCTAACCATAACGGGACTCACAAGTCCGACGTTTGGGAAGAGTACGGAGGCGATATTGGGCATTGAGGACTTGTTTAAACGAGAGATCGGGGAGCACAATTTGGACGAATGGTCGCCAGATATGACAGGAGAGTACATTGCGTTGACATTGACGACGAGAATGGCAACACAGGCGCCTCAGAAATCGAATGCAACCCATAGGGACAGCGAAGTCGAAATACCCGAGGGATTTGACCCCAACGGAGTCATACGGAAATCGGAAAGGCTTCAATTTCTAAAGGACAACCGTATAGACCTGTTAGATTCGAGCGGAGGTATAACACGGAAAGCGAAACCCAACAACTTCAAGCAGGGGGATATAGTAGAAGTTCAGGCATCGTTTATTGCTATTCCCCTCGCAGGTGGACGGTTCCGTATGAAGCTCGTAATGCGCTCGCTCAACTTGCTAGACAAATCAGTGACATGGGTAAGCAGCAATGTACATTCAAATGACGGAACTCATCTCACGTTAGGCTGCAACCATACAAGGCCGCGCAATATCTCTAAAGGCACGGATGGACGAAATGAAAGATAAGAGTGCGAAGAGGAAAAGGGAGGACGACATCATTGAACATCGGAAGCCAACGAAAGACTGCGTGACAGGAACGGTCGTCAAGAAGGCGAAAACAATTGCCGACATCGCACTTGATATGGAGGACAGCGAAATGGAGCCACCTAAAGTACCAGAAGACGAAGCAGACGAGAAGACAAACGAAGACATAGTGAACGGAATCAGAGGTATGAGAGTACGATAAGTAGAGGGTAGACGGTGTAAGATAAGGACTGTGGGAAAGAATGCCATGATTAAAGTGCGCTTGACGGCGAACGAGCGACAATTTTACGCGATTGAGAGGTTAATGAAAGAGCTTGAATGGGCACACAAGTAGGCAACAATATGACGCAGAGGAAGAAGCGATGGACACCAAAGAGAAGTGCACTGCCAGGGAAGTGGCACAGACCGGAACACAAATTTTTAGAGTTGGAAGAAGTACATGAAAGAATAAAAACGATTGGGCGGCTTAATTGACCGATGCACAGCACAAAACATAGCCTCTGTAGACGTAACTGTAAGTATGAGGCGAGTGAAATGATGGAAGGACGGTTATGAGGGAGTGTACGTCTCATCTCATGATTCCAGTCCCATCTACCTCCCTCCATACCTCTTATACTTCAGGTCGACCTATGTCGCAAATGTAGGGACCTCTCAACTGCACGTGGGCGGGGAAACATCATCAATATGATGTAGGGAAATACACCTCATGTCCTTGAGCTAAGCATGAATAGAGAGAAGATGGGAGATTGCCACTGTGAAAGGACGATGACATTGGTATGGGAAAGATGAAACCCGGGATGCACTAGTACTGAGAGAGTATAAGGCAATGACAATCATAGCTCCGTCGAGCACATGCGGAAGGCCGTTACTTTAGAATACAAGCGGACGAACAACCGAATGATTGAGCCTGTCCATCCATCCGCCAGATCGATTGTGCGGAAAATCGACCTGTGTTATGGCAGAACAGAGACTGTAATTCAGACAGCGACAAGAGGTGAGAGTGGATGAAATCATTGAAATTGGCGATGATGATGAACAGATGAGCACGGGGAGGATCGCCGAAGGTGCTGACACATTGCGTGCCAGTCAGATCCAGGCACGGTCCGGGTAAACAGTTCTCGGGTCTAACGCCTGCCATATTAGGAAGGAGTTAGCCCCCCCTCCTCAGACTCCTCCCTTAGTGAAAACGATGAGCCGGACTACGTCCGTCATCGTAAAAAACATGCGAAGTCAAATTCGGTATGTGGGTGGGATCGGCGCGTAGACAACAAACAATGCGGGGATTAGCAACTGGTGCTTCACGCTCCATACGACCCTTGACACGCCTCTCCCACTATCCCAATGGACGACTTTACCTTTGACGACGCTTCTGTGTGGGGAACTTCGAGCGCGCAAGACCCGAAGCCTCCCCAAGAACCTCTCGCGGGCTCGTCATCATCGCCCTTCACATCTCCGAGCCAGAATCGTAATGACACCTTTGGCGACGATGACTTTGACTTTGGTGCCCCATCTCAGAATTTCATACCAGTAAATGAGGATGAGGATGACTTTGGAGACTTTGGCGACTTCGGAGACGCCGATGCGGACAGTAATGCGACGGCGTTTGCTGATGATGAACCATCGGCCTTTACGTCCCAAGATTTCGATAACTCACCTATCTACAATGAATGGGAAGCATTGCGACTCGATCCCATGCCTCCTGGACCGGCTTTAAGGTCAGGAATAGGCGACATTCTCCGACCGTTTTGGGACAAGTTTGACAGCAATCAATTCTTGACCGACGAGGATATACGGCAGGTCGGAGGAACGAATCAAATACTTGTTTCTCCGGAGAGGTGAGCTAGAGCTTCAAATAGTTTTGGCGCTTGAAGATCTCAGATCAATGCTTTGTGACAGCCGCGCTCTGTATAATGCATTGTATCAAACTGCACTACCTCAGACTCACCCGATCAACTGGACGCGTTCGCGGATCCGGCGGAAGCAACTCGTATCCCTCGGCATACCCGTCAATCTTGACGAGGTGCTCCCAACCGTCAATGGTAAATCTATGCCAGCACTCAGTTTATCTACACGACCTCTCTCTGCACCACCCAGTGCACGAATACTAGACCGAGTCACAAGCCCACCCCCTGCATCGGGCTCACGGCCGGGTTCGAGACCAGGTTCTCGTCCTCCGTCACGACCAGGTACTCCCAAAGCCAGTCCTTTAGCAAAGAGCTCGACATTTGCGGCACTTGGCCTTGGTGCGGCTCCATATGTTGACGAAGATGCCGTGAACGAAGTGCTGGCCTTAACACAAGGTGAGTGCTGCGCCATAGACAAGTGTGGTATTGCTAACGAAATCCAAAGACAATCTTTCACTTCTTCCCCTACCGACTCTCGAGGCACAATTAGAACGGATCAAAGCGCTCACTGCAGATACCTCGGCTTTGCTTGCACATCTTCTTCAGCAACGAGACGCTCTACAGCAAGACTCTGAAACATACAATAAGTTGATAGGGGAACTTGTGGGTGAAGCTCAAAAAATGAAGACAACATCACGAACGCGGTCAGGCGGAACGAGGCGATCGAGTGGAATGACTTAAGAGTCGACGATATACGTTCTCTTAGATGTAACTTATTATTTCCACTGAAAATAACCTCGTCATATGCATTGGTTGTTATATAATCATGTACTACGCTGTTTTGAGCTTGTACATTAATTAAATATTGGTCCATTTATACTCAAGTCTTCCAGTCCACGAGCATGAAATCGACAGAGGATCGACACACCGGGATCTAATCCCGAATCCAAAATTTGTGGACGCGCTCTCAACTGTGACACCGCTCCGTTTCGACCGACTCTCCTTGCATATTCTTATCGCATTATACTACCCTTCATGCTCTCAGCTCCTTGAATAAGCCGGAAGCATAATGAACATCTCTCAAGGAGTTCCATCCACCGTACAGAGCATCTCATTCTCATTCCTCACTTCGGAGGACATTCGTCGAATATCTGTAAAGCAAGTAGTAAACCCCGTCCTTCTCGATGATCTGAACCGGCCCAGCGCAGGAGGGCTGTATGACCCGGCACTGGGACCGAGCGATCGCAGAGACCTGTGAGTAATAACATTGTCTATACTCTGAAAGCTAACGACTGAGCTACGTATCCTTGCGTAGATGCGCTACGTGCCGGTTAGGATATTTCGCATGTCCGGGTCATTATGGACATATTGAACTACCATCACCAGTGTATCATCCGTTGTTCATGATATACATGTACAAGCTATTGAGACAAGCATGTCTCTATTGCCATAGATTCAAGGCGAACCGGATTCAGGTAGGTTATGCCTCTGGGTTCCGCACCAAACATGTTACTCATGAGGTCTCAGCTAGCAAAATTTGTAGCAAAGCTACGGCTTCTTGACCATGGCCTCATGGAAGCCGCCAATGCACTCGACCTAATAAGCTCACAGATCAAGAAAGGGAAAGGTGATGTCAGCGAAGAAGGCGAGGATGCAGCAGACATGGATGACGAGACCGTCGAGGAACAAATGGAGAGCGACTTTGTCAAACGCATAAACTTTTTTGTCTACAGCCAGCTCGCGACTCACAAAAGCCGGAACCGTGATGATTATAAAGATACAATGGTTTATCAGGCTCGAAAGGCGCTCATGTCGGAATTCCTAGGTGCAGCTCCAGCAAAGAAATGTCAGAATAGAGGATGTTATGCGTGTGTAATTCGTATGTTTTCTCCCATTGACCTAGCTTCTGACAGGAAATAAATATTATTAGATTTAGCCTCTCCCTGAGGAAAGAAGGTCATACGAAAATCATCGAATTGGATCTGACCCCGAAGCAGAAGGCTCAGCATCAAATCATGAATCTTAAAAGGGAAAATATTCTCTTTGAACAACGAAGGAACCAGCGAGCGAGCGAGCATGTTAATGAAAGCGACTCTGAAGAACCGTCCGACGAAGAAGGTGAAGCCACATTCACAGACGAGGAGGAGAATACGAATCGTAACCAGGCCTTACCGAAAAGTGCCAGCGGGAAGGCTAAAACTATTCGCGGGAGGAACGAACGTGTCATGCCTCCAGAAGAGTGCCGAGCTCATCTTCGACGACTTTTCGATAATGAGAAGCCGATATGTGCTCTCATGTTTGGGCGCCACGGCCCTCACGCAGTTGTCAGTGTCGACCGTCTGTCACCGGCTTCCGCAGATATGTTCTTTCTCGACTGTCTCCTGGTCACACCTACACGATTTCGCCCTCCTGCGAAGATGGGCGAGACACTTTTTGAGCACCCCCATAATGAGCTATTATCAAAAGTCTTGACCACGACTTTCAGCTTGCGTGACCAAAATGCGGATCTGCTAAAAAGTCAAGCAAAAGACTCTACTGTCGACGAGGCGACTCGCCGAAGATTACTTTCTCGGCTTCTGGAAACCCTGGTTCAGCTGCAGGTGGACGTAAACAGCTTCATCGATAGCAGTAAAAATCCAGTAAAGATGAGGCAGGGAAAGCTTCCAACTCCAGGAGTGAAGCAAAACTTGGAAAAGAAAGAAGGTCTTTTCAGAATGCATATGATGGGAAAGAGAGTCAACTATGCCGCACGCTCCGTCATATCACCGGACGCTAACATCGATACGAACGAGATTGGCATACCTCCGGTTTTTGCGCGGAAACTGACCTTTCCGGAGCCCGTCACTGCTCACAATGTCCATAAAATGCGTGAACTCGTTATCAAGGGACCGCACAAGTATCCTGGGGCCAGCATCGTTGAGTTGGAGGATGGAAAACAGATATATCTGGTATGCGACAAATGCAATGCCTTGACGAGTCTCTTATAGCCATTACTAGGACAAAATGCCCGAAGAAGCTCGAACGGCGCTCGCCAATCAGCTCTTCACGCCACAAAACGAGACCGGCCTCTCGAAGCAAACAGGCATGACGACTCGCACACAGGCTATCAACAAAAAAGTGTACAGGCACCTTGAGGATGGAGACGTACTTATTCTAAACCGGCAACCAACGTTACACAAACCGAGTATGATGGTCCATAAGGCGAAGGTGCTGCAAGGGGAAAAAACGATTCGGATGCATTATGCGAACTGTAACTCGTATAACGGTAAGCACTTGACCCATTGACAGCTTGAATGAAACTCACGTATCGCAAACTCAGCTGATTTCGATGGTGATGGTAAGCAACACCATGTTCTGATTGTTGTTTCTTTACTGATATGTAACAGAGATGAACATACATTTTCCGCGTAAGATTTTTCTCTGAAAATGAAGCGTTTTTCTCGCTTCCTAGCTGAAAAAGGTCATAGAGAACGACCTGGCCCGCTCGGAGGCCATGTTCCTAGCAAACACCGATAATCAATACCTTGTACCTACATCAGGTAAACCTTTGCGTGGTTTGATCCAGGATCATGTCGTCGCCGGTGTCTGGATGACAAGTCGTGGGGCTTTCTTCAGTCGCGAAGAATACTTTCAACTACTGTATGGCGCTCTTAGGCCCGAGATAGATTGCCAGGGAAGTCGGTTACGGACGTTTCCGCCTGCGATCTGGAAACCGAAGCCATTGTGGACGGGAAAGCAGATTGTAAGATTCAAAGTTTCATTTTCAAAAACCACAGACTAATTTATTATCGTCAGATCTCAACTGTACTTCTCAACATTACTCCTTCAGGCGCCGGGCCCCTCAATTTGACCTCTAAAGCAAAAGTATCCGGAGACCTGTGGTCGAAAGGCTCTGAAGAAGGAAAGATCATTTTCGTCGACGGCGAGCTTTTGACTGGTGTATTGGATAAGTCACAGTTTGGTGCTAGTGATTATGGTCTCATACACTCGATCTACGAACTGTACGGTCCAGATGCAGCGGGAAAGCTACTTGGTGTCCTTAGCCGCCTATTCACCAAGTTCTTGCAGCATCGGGCCTTTACGTGTCGGATGGACGACTTGACCTTGACCCTAGATGGTGATGAGCGAAGGCGAACCATTCTGGAAAATGGCAAGAATCTTGGGCATGAGGGATCAATAGAGAACTTCCCTTCCCTCGCGTCAACGCCCAAGTCTGAAAAGCAAAAGGCGCTGCGAAATTTCCTTCAGGATGTCTTGCGTGATGATTCCAAAATGGCCGGCCTGGATGTTACAGTGAAGAAAAAGCTGGCGGGATTGACAAAGTCCATCGCTGATGCATGCATGCCTCACGGTCTCCATCGCAAGTTTCCCTATAACCACATGCAAATGATGACCCAGTCAGGTGCGAAGGGTAGTGCCGTTAATGCGCAGCAGATTTCGTGCGCTCTGGGTCAGCAAGAACTCGAAGGGCGACGTGTACCTGTCATGGTTAGCGGAAAGACGCTTCCGGCTTTCAAGGCCTTCGAGACGGCAGCTATCGCCGGTGGCTACGTCGCGAGCCGCTTCTTGACTGGTGTAAAGCCGCAGGAGTTTTACTTCCATTGTATGGCAGGCCGTGAAGGTCTCATCGACACTGCAGTCAAGACATCTCGTTCAGGCTATCTGCAACGCTGTTTAATCAAGCATCTGGAGGGTATACGTGTCCACTACGATAACACAGTCCGTGGAAGCGATGCTGCAGTGTATCAGTTCGTTTATGGAGGCGACGCATTGGACGTAACGAAACAGAAACATCTTCAGCATTTTACCTTCCTCGCACAAAATGAACTTTCCCTAATGGCGTGCGTTAAACCAAATGAGCTCTTTTATGTCGAGGGACTTGATGAACTCGCTATCAAATATACGAAAAAGAATTTAAAGCGGCTACGTGACCCGAACAAACGGCCTCAGGATCCTACGATGTCGGTATTCAATGCTTCTCGAAAGATCGGCGCAACTTCAGAGACATTTGCGATGCGATTGGCTGACTATTTAGAAGAGAATCCAGACGGTCTGTTGGGGTCGAAAACAACAAAGCCGCCGCTGTGGAGATCAAGTAGGGAGCCTGTTCATGTAAAAAAGTTCATGGCTTTGATGAATGCCAAATACATGAGGAGTATGGTGGAACCTGGTGAAGCTGTTGGTTTACTAGCTTCCCAAGGGTGAGGGCGTCATACCTATTCATCGAAATACTCACTCAGCCGTTAATTAGTGTCGGGGAGCCATCTACGCAGATGACCTTGAATACTTTCCATTTCGCAGGTAAAGTTTTTTAATTGTTATAGGAAGGCCTTTGTTCTTATTGTCACTTGAAGGTCACGGTGCTGCCAACGTTACACTTGGTATCCCTCGTCTTCGCGAAATTGTCATGACTGCTTCGATGAAACCCAAAACTCCATCCATGAGCCTTCGCGTTCGATCCGATGTCGATGAGAAACTTGTCCTATCGTTCTGCAAGAAAGCGAGCCGCCTGTCCTTGTCTCAAATCGTGGATAAAGTCGAGGTCAAAGAGAAGTTAAACTCTCACCGGCGAAGACAATTTATTGTCGACATTTTCTTTTATCCAAAAAATGAATACGAGGAAGAATATGCAGTCACACCATCGGAGATTCTCACTGCATTCGGCACGAAGTTCCCTCAAATCTTAAAGCGCGAGATTCAGATCGAGTACAAAAAGCTCAAAACGGATCTGAAAGCTCACATGTCTGAAATTGGCCAAGGGCGCGCAGAAGGCGGGAACAAAGGTTCCGGTGGGGATGACGAGGGTCCTGACGCTGGTGCCACGAACGCTGACGGTAACGACTCGGAGGCGGGTGAAGGCAATGCGGATGACGAAAAGCGCGCGCGGCAGGCGAAAGAGCAGACCACGTATGACTCAGATGAAGATGACTTTGACGATGACAAGTTCCCTAACTATGATGAAGCTGCGATTGAGAATGAGATTGAGGGAGTTGATGATGCTGCCGATGGTAAGATGGATGTTGACGAGGAAGTGGTTGGTGAGGACAAAGAAGAAATCGAGAAAGTTAGGATGAACTTTTTGTCCAACTTAAAATTTGCAACATCGTTCTCTCCGTCGGAGCAAAACGTCCATTTCGAGCTCGAGGTTCGTTCTTGTTATTTCTTCAGTCATCCGTACGCTTCAATTGATATGGATATTCTTCTAGTTTGGAGTTAACGAGCCGAAGTTACTGTTGGTCGGATTAGTTGAGAGAGCTTGCCATAAAACCATTGTTCGCGAAATCAATGGTATCGAGGAAGTATTCTTCTCCAGAGACGACGGAAAAGATAAAACTCCCAAGGTGCGAAATCTTCAGTAATGATATCAGCTATAGAAACCAATTTTTGTTCAGCTCGTGACCAACGGGTCAAACTTCAAAGGCATCTGGCGCTTTGCCGTTGAATATTTAACACCAGTTGTTGAGATTGATGAAATACTAGCTAACGACATCTATGCCGGACTGATGACGTATGGTGTAGAGATGGCACGAGCTGTGATTTTGAAGGAGGTTCAGGGCGTCTTCGGGGCATACAACATTGATGTCGATATCCGGCATCTGGAGTTGATCGCTGACTATATGGTAAGAAAGTTTCCACTTTCCGGTTATACCAATGTCTGAACAGTGTTAAAGACGTTCGACGGAGGCTACAAACCATTCAATCGAAAAGGGATCTCGACCAGTTCATCGCCGCTACTCAAAGCATCTTTCGAGACCACTGCTTCGTTCATCAGTGACGCAGCGCTCCACGGAGACTTTGATGACTTACGGACTCCTTCCGGTAACATAGTTCTGGGTCGACCTAGCCATAGTGGTACTGGTGCTTTTGATATAGTGCAAAACTTGTAGGTTGCTGGATATAATCAATATTGTAGCTGTAGCTAGTTCGGATAGCCGAAATGCCGATACCGTGGGAAGGAATATTGTATTATGTAATACGATGGCGCAAACGCGTCCCCCACCCTCTCTTCCGAAATTCTCCCACGTTTTGCCCACTAACCACCATCACGCTCTCTCATTCCCCATCGCCCTCGACGCGACGCGACGCGCTCCCCCCGACAACAACAACACCAACCACAACAGAACCACTCGCATCATGCCTAGGAACCGAAGACCCCTCCAGACTCTACCTTTGGCCTACTTCCTCCCCGTTGATGGTGCTGCTGCATCGCGCGCGAGTCCTTTGAAGCCAGCCACCAAACGCTCGCGCAGTCCGAGCGTGCTCTTGACCCCCGCCAAACGTCGTATCCTCCGTGAAGAGGGTGTGCTCTGCTCGCCATCTTCGAGTAGTAGCGGGTCAAGCGCGCTCAGCAGGTCCTCGAGAACAGAGTCCAGTACTAGCAGACGCGTCAAATCTCACTCGCCGTCGCTCACTCTGAGCCCGCCAACACGTGTCACGCGCGACAAGGGCACTGTTCACGAGACTCGACCCTCCCCGTATAATACTCGATCGGTCGCTGCCCTTCGTGTGCATATGATTGAAGGAACGATCACTCCTCCAGCCAGCCCAGGCCCCACCCTTCGCATTGCGCCTCCCATAATGGTCCCTCGCGAGCTTCCTTCGCCTCCAAACCCACAAAGCGCCCATTATCCGGGCTTCGATGTTCACTTCGACTCGCACATTGAACTACGGTCATCACCCTCACGGCACCGATCCCCAGCCCCTGACGCTGACGAAGGTGAGAAGGACGATTTCAAAGAGAACATGCCTCCTCGCAAAAGGATGAAGAAGACTGTCTCAGCACCGGAGAACGACTCAGCTTTCGCAGACGATGCGATTGTTGCGAAATTGAAGGCGTCTTCGAATCCTGTGACACCTTGTCATCTATCGCCTATGTCAATTCCAGGTACACCTCACCACCATCGAAGTCCACGTCCTGTCGAAAGGCTCGTGAACGGCTTCACACCTGGTAGGACGCCCCGATCCAGTGATGTTAAGCTGGAACGGAAGAGAGCCATGGAGATGGAGGTAGATGATGTCTGCAGCGATGAGGAGGTTCTGTGATGGACAGATGCACAAAAGTGATTCCGGCATATCCTTCCCATTTTATGAAAACAAGTTTTAAGACAGTTTCCTTTGTGGCTTCATGCGGTTTTTGAAAATATTGCTTTGATAATTCATGCACCATTTTCCATCAAACGAAGCTTCCTTCTTTTCTTCATTATGGCCTTGATTTCCATTCAAGTTTGATTTTTTTTTCATGTACCGTTCTTTTGGCTTTGTATAACGACCTTCTGCGTATAGCATTATCCATGTACCGAATTTGTTGATTGTACCCAATGCAAATTACATTTTGCCTCTCGAAGCTTGTAGAGCATGATCAACTTGTCCATGATTTAGCTAAAAATTTATATGTGGCTGTGATCGACATAAGCATCACTCTCAAGCCATGCACTCGACTTACTGTACCGAAGTAGTCAATCGTTCTGTAACACGTAACACGAGGGTCTCGGATAACTTTTATTAAAGTTCCCGTAACATGTAACAGAGGGTCGAGAACTCTCGTCCAGGGGGCTGTAACATGTCACAAGAGCCGGATTACCCTCGGCTAGGCTCGCTTAGCTCCGGCCCGGATCCGGAGAACAATTCTTCAGATCGATGTAACGCGTAACACGGCCCGGAGAACTTGTTACACAGCGGTCTACCGACCGTGGGAAAGAACAATTGACTACTTCGGTACAGTAGTCTGTAGGGTCAACTTGAAGACGTGTCACTTCGCTTCCCAACCAACGTTCACTAATCTGCGATGAAGTCGTTCCATCTTGCCTGGATCTTGTCGCTACTCTTTACGTTACTACCACTAGCAACAGCCCAATTCAACTTTTTTGATATGTTTGGGCACGGTGGCCAGCAACAGAACCGTGGGGCCGGTGCCTCTCAATGGGCATCACAGGCAGATACAAGTACGTTCCCTCAACTTTCCGTAAACAAGCACTACTTGCTGACCTACTCTATGGTCTCTCTTAGCTCCATGCAACGCTTATCTTTGCCCTGATACACTATTGTGCGCCAGACATCCATCGGATTGTCCATGCCCCTTGCCCGAAGACCACAAATGCGTTATCCGTGACTACAAGAGCAAAGACTCTGCGACCGTCGTTTGCGCGCGTGGGCCAGAGGGCTGTGCGGAGGTTGACCGGCTTGCAGCTAAATGGAATTAATCACGATGGGGGATGCATTGTGTTGTCAGTAAAGTGTAAAAAATGGTGTATTGATGTTCTTGTTAATGGTGAGTGTGAGTAACTCATCATGTCTGAAGGGTCGTGTCATGCAAACCGTAAATCACCATACACTTAAGGTCACTTTGTTAGATCAAGCTCTGGGGGTCGGGCGACTTCGTATCTCATACAGCGAGGCATTTTAGTCTGCCAAGGGATAAGTGATCATAGAGATGAGGGAGGAAGACTCCATCGGGCAAAACACAGCGAACATAGTAGACATCATCGGTTCCGGAGTCTATTCAATCTATGCCGGCAGACCCCGCGCCCACTTGTCTTTGTACTGTGCACCATGCAATGGCAATGGGGTACAGAAAGCCAGTAGTGTGATGTCCAATTGCGCACCGGACCGTCCTCTCCACAGATCCCGCAAAACCTAATGCAAACATCATCTCAAGATCCGTGATACCCTTCCCCCAACTCTCCAGATAACGCAAAGAATAGAAAGAGCCACTTGACCTCATCTCCCGAACCTTATCCTTGTCGGGAAGCGCTTCTTGCGTGCCGCGGAAACGTCAGCTGGCTCCCCGCCAGTACCAGCGCTCATCCCATGCAAATCGATCCCGTGTGCCGAGGATTGATGTTCACGCACTAATCCTCTTGTGGATTTTAAGGTGGTTTTTGTCTGCGTGTGTGCGTGAGTAGTATTCTTGTTAGGGCTTCGGGAAGTTAAAGATAGGTTCCGCTTGGCGGCGTGTGGTGTCGGTTTCTGTACTTCTTTTTGCAACGTGTTTCTTCGTCATTCTTTCTATCATTAATCGTAAGTTTTCAAGAATTAATTGACCACATCGATCTTCAGCTTATTTTTGCTCGTTCGTTCTCATGGATTGATAAACGGGTCATGGTTGTATTCTGCTTAAGCATCTGAAGTAACGATAAGAAGCATTCAGGAAGCAGGAGACAGGAGAACAACGAAGTACAAATGGGAACATGCCATACAGATCTGAGAGAATTAATAAAATCTAAACTTCGATTGGTATTGACTGCGTCAACATTGATAAAAGCGCGAGAACGGGTGTCCGAAAGCACGGCACCGGAGAAGTTGAAGGAAGCAAACGAAATAGCATATGAAGAGGGGGAGGGAATAGTCCCGATAAAAGTACAACATGGCGGTGATAGGAGTCAGTTTTTGAAAAGAAAGCAAAAGTCAGCGAAAAGTAGAAACACTGCCCCATTTGAAAAGCGGGAAAAAAGGAAGTTCGATGAAGGAAAGAAGGTAGGAGAAAGGGGGAAAGTAACCAGAAATTTTGATGTTTTGATTTTTTTTTCGTCACCAAGAATCTGGGCCATACTGCCCACTCGCAGACGTCAGCGTTGTCCCAGGACTGGCAGCGTAGTCATCCGTCGTCTTATATACCGTATTCCCCCACCATTTGAGCACAGAACTCGCACCAATTGTATTATTCTTGGGCAGTTGCAGCGAGAAAAAGATGACGACGATGGAGATCGCGTAGCCAGTATCCAGGGCTGCACTAAGCACGTAGTTGAATTTAGTCCACCAACTAAACTTCTTTCGTCTGATCAAGTATTGGAATATGAATCCGACGAGCGTCCATGGGATGTAGTTCAGGGCCGTGGCTGGGGGGATGGGTCCTGTACCGGCGAAAATGACAGGGAGGCTGGACATGTGGTGTTAGCGACAGAAAACCTTCCTTTTTCCATGGGATTACTTACTTGATGTAACGGAAAACAGAATTCGGCCATCGTTTTGTCAAAGCCCACGGAATGAAGGGCGCAATCGCCCCGACCAGGAAGAAGTATGTCACTGTCGAATACATCTGCCCGGCGGAGAAGAGCAATCTCGGTCCTACCACTCCCCAAATGAAAGATGCAGTCCCGAATACTTGCGCACTGGGGCAAATGAAATTATCCGGCTGGTGGTTCGAACAAATATCCGGGATGTTCTGGAACATCCACGCCTGAACGCCGAGCTGGACGGTGCCTGCGACAACTGCAGCCGCGACTTGAGCAACGAACATTGTACGTGGGGGGATTTTCATGTAGTGACCGAGTTTGAAATCGGAACTGAACTGCAAAGCTTGTGCAGTTAAATTGTATCCATATGTCTTGAACAGCATCAAGGCCAATGGCCTGCCAGGCAAAGCATAACCTGAAATGAGCTCGGTGACGACGTTTAGGCCTATTTGTTGGTTGGTGATGGCTTGAATCATGCCGATTGGTATGAAGTGCACAAAAGCTGGACAGAGGTTCGATTAAGATGCTTCATAGGATAGAGACCAAGTGCTTACAGATAGCAAGAGCAAGGAAGAAGCCCCATACGGGCATCTCTGTATGCCACACTTCGATGACGACTACTCCGAACACAAACATGCTTACTGTGGAGGTGTCAAAATACGATTATTCTCGAAGAAACAAACGACACTTACCAAAGACGATAAGATACCACCACTGTGGTACTTGCTTATATCTACACATAAGACGAGCGTGAATATCATCTTGTTCATTTAAACTTCTGCGGCTCTGAACCCAAATCTGTTTCCTGAAATACAGCACTGTGTGCACGATCGTAGCCGTGATCCCAGCAAAGCTAAGACCGTAGGACAGAATAAACGTAGCTGACAAGAACGGAGGACTGTATTTGTGATACTCCGTCTCGTTGAACAATCCATTAACGTCCAACACTTGTGAGATGTTGTATTCCTGGCCGATGTTGTCGAATGCTGAACGACTTGAAATCGGGAGATATTTCGTGTACCACGTGTTCGAGTAAAACAAAGCGGGTGTGAGGATCCAGAAGAAGAAAATGAAGCCGACGGCGATGTTGGCTTCTGCCCACCACGGTGTCGCGAGCGGGCTTCCGATGTACGCGATCTGACCCCAATCAAATGTTAGAACGCTCATCCCTAAGCCACTGTAATAGCCAAAGAGTTGGTTAACGGTTTGATTTCTTGGGAAAATCCAAGTGACCCAAGAGAAGGTCGAGAGAGCCGTGAAAAGGTAGCCTGGGAGAAATGTCCAGACAAAGCAGCCCAGAAAGGCATAGACGAAGAACCGTTCTCTCGATATGCCTTGTCTCGGGCCAATTCCAGCGTATTGCTGAGAATGAAGGGTGTTGAATAGAGCGCACAATACAAGGTTGACGGGCCAGACTTTCGGCTGATTTCAGTGTATGTCGCAGAAGTAAGAAAGGTCAAAGGGGCTTACTCATGGATGGCGGTGAAACCAGGAAGCGCTTTCCAATACCGCCCAAGGCAAACCCCAAAAGTTGTGTGCTCATGACCAGAAGCCATTGGTATCCAAATGACCAGTGCTGACCTACCAATACGACCCCATGATCAACAAAATCTCAGTAGAAACACGGAGAGATCCAACACACCATAGAAGACTCTTTGAACGGCAATAATATCGGTTCCGTACGCTGATACTGCTCCAACTGATCCCATGATGGTGACCAGAACATGCTCTTTTACTGAGAAGGGTCCAGGATTCAACTGGACTCCCAACACAGTCACGTTGGGAACACAAGAAGCCCAAAGCCTTCCCAGAGGAAATGAAAGCAGCTGCGGTACAAGCTTGACGTACTGATCAGGCCACATGTCCTTCTTCGAGATAAGAAAACAAACGTACACCATTTATTGTAACCGAAGGATACCGGAAAAAGCTTCATCGAAAGGACATGAGACCACGATACATTTCGTCGGAGCAATTCAAGTACTCACAAGAATTGATTCAAGCCCGGTATTAGAATTGCGAATAAGAAACCAAGCAACCATGCTCTTAGGGTTCCCACAGGCATATCCGGATCATCCGTATTCGCAACAGCACTTCGGACCTCTAATGATGATAAGCACTGGAGTTAGAGACGGTAGAATGAACGCGATCGCACCGGGATAAGGCGAATCGTCTTCTACTACCATAAGTAAGTAGGATGTCATATGAACAGCGAGTCTCCAACGTACCAAAGTTTAAGTTCTCACTGTTATAGTCGAGATTAGGATCGTCAAAGTTGGTGTCATCGGTTTCAATGTGCGTCTCTGATTCGGAATCTAAAACCTTTAGAACATCGAAATTGGGTGCTGAACTGCCACACGCACCATACGGATGCTCTCCTTTCTCTATATCATTCTTTGCATCATACACGAACTCTTGATATTCGTCATTGATTTCCTCTTGGTCTTCAAATGAAAACGGATGTTCATTGAGATCCTGCTCGTTTGCAAAGTCCGAGTGATAAGCCTGCGACAACGTCCCACGCGAGCTTCTGCGAGACGAATTGCGTCTGCTCGGAGAGCTTAGACTGCTCCCGCTTGCTTCGCTGGAGTTTTGACCATAGTGTGCGTTTGGGTTGGCCCGGGCTTCGTCCCAACGCATCGTCTTCTTCTGTTGCCGTTCAGCCGTAGCCGTAGTCCGTTTTATCCGCGACACACAATCCCACGCCTTCTCAAAGTCAATCGAAGCAAGCAGAGCACGCCGATAAGGTGGAAAGAGAGGATTGCCTCGGTTCTTGCGGTTGAGATTAGAAAAAGGAGCAACGATAAGGCCGACAGAAGGAAAATTGGAGGTGGGGGACGTGGTGGACGACTTGCAGGGGTGAGAAGAGGGGGCTGCGTAACTGGCGGGCCTTGATGTCTTCAGTAATGAGACTGATGCGCAAAAACAGCGAATTTGGCGGTCGTCATCCGCCTTCCTCTCAACATCTTTAAAATGAAGTTATAATAGAGTCGATTCATTTAATTGCACTGTCTGGTCGAGAAACTTGATGGCTGCAAGTAAAATCCATTTTTCTATAGAGTTCGAGTTTGTTTATCAGCTAGAAGCGCGAGTCGTGAGAATCAGCTGCTTGATAGGGAAGGTACACTTGAGCTCTGGGCCGCGACCGTTCCGGAGGCTTCACTGCACTGCTCAGACGTTGCGTCCACACTCGAGTCAGCATGTCGGCGCTGCAGAGGCCTGCGGTAGGTCAACCATATGTGCATTTCGGGTCTACATTGCTCACTGTTATAACATCACATTAGACAAAACTACCGGCAGGGGCGAACCGTATCCTCTTCGTCAAGAATTTGAATTACAATATCAAGGGGGAGGACTTGTATGAACTCTTTGGCCGGTACGGTTCCATTCGCCAGATACGCTTGAGCAATGATCCCACAACGAGGGGAACGGCATTTGTGGTCTACAACGACGTCATGGACGTAAGTCATTAATTTGCATCTGGCCCATTAGAGGCTGTGACGAACAATGTGTTCACGTAGGCTAAGAATGCTCTCGAGCATTTGAACGGGTTCCACCTTCAAGAAAGGTACATCGTTGGTAAGTGGATAACCATGAACGCGACAACATCTGATCATTGACTCATCGACTCGCTCTAAGTGCTCTACCATATGCCTGCTCGTCAAGACGCAGCAGCGGCGAAAGCAGATTTGGCCCGGCGAGAGGAAGAGCTAGCCGAGCTGAAGAAGAAGCATAACATCGGAGACGAGGCTTAGATCCTATACGCTCCGTAGACTCGAGACGACGCGTTCTTGATGATTTTTTGCGTACTTTTTTTTTTTCTAGTTGTCGTCTATTGTTCAAGGTTTGTTTGATGTACTCTACCCCCGATTTACTGCATACGTGCCCTCGATTACTCTTGTACGATCCGGCTTTTTCCAATACACAGGTGAGCATGATTTGAAAGAAAAACTTCCTGTCTCTAGGACATCCAGACCGGTTGACTGCCCGCCACGTAAAGGCGGAGACATAAAGAACGCATCGCGTCGCAACGTCTCTCGAAACATCAACCTGAAGCAAATAAATCATTGTTGAACTGTCGCCATGCAAAAGTAACTCACGTCGAGGGGTGGGTTCTGTCGCGTCGCGTCGCATGGGATTCACCAGCGCTGTCCGTCGGACATAGAACCCCTTGAAGCTGAAAAGAACTCAAAAGCCACCTGGCCCTCCGCCTTCTTCGGCTGACAGCCTCGCCTCGACTTCGACGAAAGGTCGCACTCAGTCTCCGTATTCTCCGAGTGCTCGGACAGTGCATCTCATCGGGCGTCAAATCTGTTCGGACAGTTTTACGTTCCGTCAGTTAACTCCTCATCGCTCGGAACTGGGTCATTCAGTCCGGAGCGTGACATGCGACGACTTCACGAGGAACGCTTTTGAGCGATATTACACGTGCATCTGACTGAAGGTGCTGTATCGAAAGTGAAGCAAGCACGGAAGCATAAACGGTTTCAGCCTTTTGTCCCCCCCCCCCTCCTCTCTTCTCCCAAAGGTCTATGACATCAAACGACGTAAAGTAGAAGCATATTTAACGCATAGATTTAGCACGTATAGTGCATATATCAACATCGACGACCCTCGTGGTACAGCACGGAGTCCAGTCCATCAGGTCCAGGGTGGTCTATTACAGAACGCATTACATCCAGAACATAATCATACGTGGTTCGAAAGGAAGAACAAAGTCTAGGGTGCAAAAAAGCATAGGGCGCGCAGAAGCATGAGAGAATTCTTCGGCGGCACCGCGGAAAGCAAGTGAGAACAAGTCCAGTCCATGGGGGCCAATGTCTATAATGTGACCGTCTATCGCCGGAAAACAAGTTTTTAATGAATCAAAGGTCCACTCGGACTCAGACACAAGCTGGACACCGTCCGTCAAGGTGCCGCGCTAGAAATCGACGACACGGACAGGTGGGTAAAGCTACTTGTCAACAAGAGTGCCCGAGATCAACTCACTGTATTGCTGGGGGTATTGGCGGCTGTGTATACGTCATAGGTTATATCGCGCAAATGCGGTTCACAAAGAGGGGGGAGGGGGGAAGGGTAATCAGCGAAGGTTGTGAAAAGGTCCATATCAACGATCGATGAGCACAAGTCTACTCACTATTGCCAACATTTTGCTGTGCATTTGGGCGGTACGCAGCTTTTGGGGTGTTCGTTGCTGAACTTGCAAGTCGACGACCCGCAGTCGATCTGTATCGCGGAGCGTCAGATACGAGGATCCAGAGGAAAGTTTTCACTGACATGTTCATCCGGCTGTAATGCAAGAAGGATGCTCAGTGAACAATAATTTGAAAGAGACTTGCTGCTCACTAATTTGACAGTGTGCGCGCATCTGGAAATCTCATCAGGGTTACTGAAAGTTACTTACTTCCGAAATACTTACTTCTTGTATTCGTATCGGACTCTGATCCGAATCGATGTTCAATATATGATCGTATGTAGGTATGAAATGAACGTACTGTCTCCAGACGCACATATCGTGGGTCTTTTTTTGGCACTAGTGATGGGGTAGCAGCTGTCCGTTTAATCGATTTTATAAGCCTCAAGAGCTTAGTACAGCAGTGCACGAGAGAGGGGGGGCGTGGAAGGGGTTGATTATGAGGTATACATGGAGTGCTAGCGGTTGCTTTTAACTTGTTCCAGTAAGCCCGCCTTCGACCAAACAGCCTGCAACTGTCATATGCAACTTGGGAACCGAGGGGAAAAGGGCAGACCCGATTCTCGTAAACAAGTTCGTTCGCCCGAATAGGAGGGATCGTGCTTTTAATTACAAAGAAGCTCAAAGGCCTCGGGATTGAGCAGGCACATCGACCAAAAATGGATTTTAAGCGTGTCCGTCCGCTTATCTCTGGAAGGAATATAGACTTCGCTTTGAGTTTCACGATGCATCGGGCTTTGTGCGTGTTTCGTCCAATAGTCGAACTCGCCAAAGGCCGGCGCTGCGCCGCTCGGGATTCCGGGTCATCGAGTACTTTTCTTCCAAGAGACGTGAGGCATTCTTCGAACGGGTATCCAATGAACAGGACTGAGAAGGTTTGATACGGACGTTTTCCACCCGCCTCAGACGGGCAGCTTCCTGAGAGGACCAAGGGGTTCAATGCACCGGATGCAAATTGTTTACGGGAAGACCCCTAAAGTGCAAAGTCGCCGAGAACACAGCTCAATCACGGCAAAAGATGAAGGGTGACATCCGCGCAAATCAGTCGCATCCGTGAGACGACAGGAGTCTAATGCGCCATCCATAGCTCCTTTCGAACGAAACTTTGGCGAAACGGAGCCACCTGTCCTGCGAAGTGTGTCATATTCTTCTTTTCCCAAGAGATGCTTCTTTGGCATGACTAAGATCATTGCATCACCCAAAGGCCGCGAAATGAAATCGCTCGCGACCTCTTTGTGATAGAGGCGGCATAAGAAAAGTTCGGAGTCCCGAGCCTGGCTTCGTATGGCGAACACTGCATTCTAAAGTATGCGAGGCGCAAGATGGCGCCGCCAAATGTGCCGCAAATAGAATTGTTGAGCGAATTGTGCACTCACGCTGAAACAAGCCAAGGTCAGGATCAGGTCACGTAAATCAATTCCGCGGAGCCTTGCAATTCAGTCTCTTATTTCCTTAATCTATAGATGCGGATAAGGTGGGATATCACTATAAACAGGTACTTGGCAAAAGACAAGAAGAAAGGAGACTCACCCTTCGGCGGATTTAAGCAACTCTTAGTTGTCTGAACAAGGATACCTAGATTGGCACCCTGACGGAGAACTCATGATGCGCAAATGTCGGGCAGTACACCGTTAAAATTAGAATAGAGAACAATATATACATGCACATAGGTGAGAGTATCTTGAGCAACGATCATAGGCTTGTTATCTTAACCAACGATTGACCATCGGAATTGCGTGAAAAGAAGTCGAGCACAAGTTATTTGCTTGAAGAAGCACCACGCGCGAGCAGATGACATTACCGCGCGACCCGGGATTTCTGACCCCGTAAAACACAGAAGCTATATTGGAGTTTGCAATTCGCTTCGACGTAAAAGCCTCTTCAAATCAGTTCAGATGCATTTACGGGCATCTCATCCTGGCGGGAAGTCAGACTCCTGATTACCGCAGAGAAGTAAAGACAAAACTCACTATTTGTGTGCTGTAGAATTGTTCTATGAATGATGGCAAATGTGAGTATTAGGAATCAAGCGGCAAATGAGATACACACCGATATCCCGCAAAATCCTGACATCGTCCACCGTCACAAACTTGAAAAAAATTAGTACACGGAGCGCTTCATCCCCCAATTGGAGGGCTTACGTTGATTGCGACACCCTTACGCCCAAAGCGTCCGGAACGACCAATACGGTGGATATAATTTTCACGGTTCCTTGGGGAGACGTAAGCGACTGACATTCATATATCTCACTCAACGATAGCTCACGCAGGTAAATCGTAGTTGATGACAAGGGTCACTTGTTGAACATCTATTCCACGAGCCCAAACATCAGTCGTGATAAGTACACGACTGGATACACGGTGTGTAAATCAGTAACTTGAAATCGATGGTAATAAGCACTTACGATGATCCACTTCTAAATTCGCCCATGATAGCATCCCTCTCCTTTTGGGGCATCTCACCGTGCATTGAAGAAACCGTGAAGTTCGCTGCACGCATTTTCTCCGTCAACCAATCAACCTACCCAACCAGTGAGCACCTTCTCCATTCAATTACTATTATCTACAGGCTCACCTTCCTCCTCGTATTGCAAAAAATGACGGCCTGCGTAATCGTGAGAGTGTCGTAAAGATCGCAAAGCGTATCAAACTTCCATTCTTCTTTTTCCACCGCAACGAAGAACTGTTTGATACCTTCCAGGGTCAATTCATCACGCTTCACGAGAATGCGGACCGGGTCGGACATGAACTTTGTTGTCATCTCCAGAACATCGTGAGGGAGGGTAGCGCTAACAATAACGACCTGAGTTTGAGGAGGGAGGTATCGGTAGATGTCGTATATTTGATCTTTGAACCCCTTGTTCAAGAGTTCATCCGCTTCGTCGAGGACGAGCATCTTCACGTTACGCGTCCTCAATGTTCGTCTCCTAATCATGTCGAACACACGACCAGGAGTTCCCGACACGACATGTTGTCCATGTTCTAGTTTTCGGATGTCCTCGCCAATGGAAGTACCGCCGATGCATGCGTGACATTGGACATTCATGTAGTCTCCGAGAGCCAGCATAACGGACTGATTTTGTGTTGCAAGTTCACGTGTTGGTGACAGCACGATAGCTTGCGTCTCGAGCGTGCTGATGTCTATTGATTGGAGGACGGAAATACAGAATGTTGCAGTTTTACCCGTTCCAGATTGGGCTTGAGCAATGACGTCCCGTCCTTGAACAATGGGTAAAATTGCACGCTGCTGAATCGCAGATGGCTTTTCAAAGTCTATATTTGACCTATAAGTAGGCACCCGACGATTAGTTGAATGAGATCACATACTGTAAGCATAGATGCCGCGTAACAAGTCCTCCTTCAACCCAAGGTCGTCAAATGTAGAGGTAACTGAGACTGTCTCTGACGACTCAAACACCAGTTTCTGGGGTCTGTCTCAGCAACTAATACAACATAACAATATAAGGAATAGCTCACTTCGTCTCCCGTATTTATTCCAGCCATTTTTGCTTTGTATCCGTTGGCGCAGTCAGGTTTTAGGCGAAGAAACAACAAGCGCTAACTTTCGTTGCAGCGCAGAACGGATTTTGTCACAGTCGTCGAAGAGCGTGACTTGTTGCAGCTCGCTTTCGCGGCGCTACCAGTGACGACGCGCTCACATTCTAGCCAATTCCTACTTCCTTCATCATGGACTCTGTGCTCGAGCTTCAGCGACAAACTCACGAGGAGATTGAAAGGTTCGAGCGTGCTTTAGCCACTGTTCTTTCTAAGCCTGCGACGAGTCAACAGGCCAAGCTCACAAACGAGCATAATGCTTCTAAAATCCTCGATCGCATAACGTCTCGAGCGCGTACTCTGAACGATTTCTACCAGGACGAGGAGACGCGGAAAAGGGAAATTAAGACAGTCTCCGGTGGAAGGGCTGACGACTTATCCGAATTCTACTTGCGGCTGGGTAAAATAAAGGAACACCATTTAAAGTATCCTGACGCTGATATAGGGGTCTTTGAGACTGAGCTGTCTGCTTTAGTTGACGCTGACCCAGAGGACTATAATGACGATGAAGCCGAAGTGGACCGTAAGCTCTTTAGTCAAAATGATGCAAAAACGTTTGCTAAGCAGCTGGTATAGCCATTTCCTTGCTTTTCTCTGGCGAGGAGGGATATGGACGCTACCTGGATCTCTACCTTCAACATACGGCATACTGCAACTTTAAAAACATAAATAAACGTCCATCATATCTTCAATATCTCGACCTTCTCGCAGCCTCGGAGCTTGGCCTTGTTCATCAAGAACTTTCTCTTGAAATCCGACAATCGAAGGAGTTCGAACAGTAAGTTAACGGATGGACATACCAATGTGATTTTTTTCTTACGCCTTTTAGTTACATTTACGCTCTTCATGCATATCTATTATCGTTTGCTAAGCGAACAAGACCATTGGATGATCTATCCGGACAACAACAGGCGGCAGAATCTGACTTCACATTACTGTGGGAAGAAGACAAAATTCCAGGGTGGTCAAACCCGTCGAAAGCGAAGACAAACGGAACGACAAATGGCGAAGATGCGGGAATTTGGTGTAATGCATGTAAGTTGGATCATTCATACGCTTATGATGGGACTGAATCCACATTTGTGCTAGGTCAGAAGCAGTATTCGAAACAGACCGTATACGATGCTCATTTAACGTCCAAAAAGCATGTCAAGGCCGCAGGAAAACAAGCATCAGATGCCTCCGCGAATGGACGAGGTACACCTTCAGGGGAACAGGCAGCTCAGCAAACGAATGTTAGAGAGTCCCGGATTCGCAACCTGGCACTCCTCACCTTCCTCACCACATCCCTCCTTTCGACCCTGCTTCTAACTATAAATGAGACAAAGTCTAACGTCGAACGGCGTTTCTCACTCACCGCAAAAGAACGTGAAGCTGAATTCGACGAGAAGCCATCCGCGGCTCCCATTGTCGCTTCAAACAATGGCAACGGCGAAGAAAACAATGTCGAAGAAGAAGAGGAAGAAGAACGAATATACAACCCGCTGAAACTTCCGCTCGGGTGGGATGGGAAGCCCATTCCGTACTGGTTGTATAAATTGCATGGCCTCGGAGTCGAATATCGGTGTGAGATTTGCTCGGACCACGTGTATATGGGAAGGTGGGTGTCTGGGAACCACAGTTCCACGTTAGATCGACTTAACGTAACTTACGATCTTCTCGTAGGAAAAATTTCGATCGTCATTTCCAGGAGGCAAGACATGCGTTTGGGATGCGTGCATTGGGCCTGCCGAACACGAAACACTTTCACGAGATTACTCGAATCGAGGATGCGCTAACGCGTGAGTCACATCAAGCCAGCATCATTGACAAGGCATTTGACTGATAGCTCTGATTACTTTGTTTAGTGGCCGAAAAACTGAAACGAGAGGGCAAGCAAGAAATCTTTCAGCAGGAGACAATGGAAGAACTTGAGGACGATGAAGGTAATGTTTACGACAGGAAGACATACAATGATCTCAAGAAGCAGGGTCTTATTTAGCTCGCTCCTTTACCTCTTATTGTCTATTCCCTGTACTTTACTTCCTTGTCGGGTTAATATCACCACTCGCTACATTGCATTGGAGACGCATGCGAAATCAAAACTATGCATCTGGCTAAGTGACGTCAACTATATTCTCAGTCAATGTTGGTTTCGTGCTACGTGATGGTGGTGGGGGAGGCGGCGGCTTCTTCGACGTCGCATTGGCATTTGGCGCTGCGAGTGATAACGCATCGGTATAAAGTTCTTCACAAGATGACGATGGTGAAGAGAGTGGGGTATTATCAATAGAATCAAATGGGTTCGGAGGCGCATTGCGATGCCGGGTGGGAATGTCATCCGATGCGTAGACACCATCTGGATGTTGTTCATCTATCCACCATGCGTTATCCTCCGAGCTCGGCGGTGGCACTGGAATTTGTCATAAGTAAGGCCACTTGCTGGAAATTTGACATACACACGATCTTCCGGATAGTCTTCTTCAAACGCCATGGAGGCCAATTTCTCGTCCAACCTTTCTCCCGGCTCAGTTGAAATGACGCTATCCAAAAGCAATTTTTGTAGAGCGCTTTTCTTTACGACATCGATAATTCGGACTCCTGCTCGGAAGATTGCGAAGACTATAACACATATAGTGTAAGTTACACATGGAAAACAGATTGGAGTAAATCTGACCTGGTCTGTGATCTGAACCGACAAGCTCCGCCCTTGAATATACGACGAGGTCAATATCTGATCCCTTATACACGACCCGATCTTCAAACAGTTATCGATCTTATCGACAAAAATGTAGAATCAGGAGGTCACCTGTCCAAGCGGGGACACGCATCTTCTCGCTCGTATCATAGCGCGTGGACCCCAAGTCGTATTTATACGTCGGCCTAAACAACAAAGGCCCTTCTTCGTACCCGGGAAAGGCGAGCCGTGCATCCATCACCCGCCTGAGTTGGTCTGCTGCTACAAGAACATCTAGCTCATCCGCTTCGGCCGAGGTGCGGACAAGGCCGTTTTCCATGTCGATTCGGTAATTAGTATCAGCGAGCCAGATGACATTACTAAATAGTCTGAGGTCAAACATGCCTAAAAAGCAAAAAGTGCAAGTCAATTCTCACTCGTGGCTATCAATAGTCTTTCCCTTCAGAAACTGCAGACCAGAGCTAATCGTTCGATAGTCGGCGTTACGTTCGTCTACGTTTGAGTGGCCAGCGGCAAGGTGTGCCGTAAGGAAGCAGAAACTAGTGTCATGTAGCTCTAGCCTTATACCTACAGCCCCCTTGTTGCCAGACATGCCCCTAAGGCCTGTCTTTCTCGTGGTTGCCTCTACATTTCGCACAGACGACAAAAGAGAAGATTTGATGAAGACGATAAGGGCAGTCCCAACAAGCTATAAGGATGTCAGCAACTATGGCCCCCTCAAACGCATTAAATAACACACTTGTTCGCTCCTGAGAAGCGTGTATTCTGCTTTTCTATGTGGTCGTGACTCTAGTGTATCGATAAGGGTGTTTTCCCACATCCTCCTACCGCGAATGTTTACACTTCCGACCGAATAATTAAACATAAACAACGTGCCTTTTCTCAGTATCTGCTTGTACGATTTGTTGTGCGGTCAAGGGAACAATTTCTTGAAACCCAATCACAATTAAGTCCGGGCTGGTTTATGCATGAGATACAGAGGTTGATGGAAGCAATTTAGCACCCTCACTCATCATAGTCTGAAATACAGTGAGACCGGGATGTGCGAAACATTAAACAGCTTACTTGATCGTGGAAAAAGCCAGGGCAGTAAAGACTCTGACGGAGGCTATAGAGATAGAGTCAGTAGTGTAAAAGAAGAAAAGAGGCAACATACCTTTCCGTTTAGATTCCAAGTCCCGACAAAGATAGTATTTGTTTTTCTTGTCGAATATTCCGAAATTCTACTGGCAAGCGCTGCATTAACGGTGTCGTGAATAGCGTCGTAAATGGTCACAGGCTTTTGATGAGCTAGATTTCCCTAACAATTCGCTGTTCAATAAATCATTTGAGACTCTCAAAAGAGTGTCGACTTACGAGAAACATGTCGATAGCTGATTGCTTCCCTTTGTCCTGAAAGTTGTTAATGTACGCGCGAGACACACTCTTGGTGGCATCCGACAACAGACCTGAGAAGAATGAGGAATGACTGTATCACAAGCAGATGAAAAACCTGCCTCCTAAGGTCCGCTTGCCACTTCTAGTAAAACTCGTGTTGAGAGCACCAGTCCCAGCGTAGATTCTTGAAAGTGCATCGCCATTCTCTGCCCACAGCTCTCTGTGATTCGTCCACAGGGAACTGGAGCCTAGCCATTCCCGGCGCACTAGCATCATAAACTGCTCTAGGGTATTTCGAGAAAGAATGTCTTGAATGAAATTTGTTCGATCTAAACTGGAGGCAGTTGAGCAGGTTCAAGTATTCGTCCTTGTCAATTATAACTTTAGAACACACCAATCTAAACAGTTTGTCCTGAAGACGCCGCTTTGTTCAACAACAATTTCTTGCAGTGCATTGTCGAATAACGTATATCCGAACCGGTCCGAATTGCTTTTGACCCCCTCCTGTCGCCTAAACCATGAAGTCAAATGGTAATATGAAGTGGCATTTCAGAGAGATTCATACCCAAGCTCCCTCATCACGCTCTCATGCCCTCCTATCCGTACGATATTGTGGAAATCAAAGTGGGTCATTCCAATGCTATCCCCAAATACAGCTGCCTTCGCTGCGTGTACATGCTGGGCATAGGCGTGTGACAATATGGCTTCGTTTTCTTTCGACCCAAGCAAGTTAATTGCGTGGGCTGCATTATATTCTTCAATCAGATTGGCATAATGCTTTTCAAACGCTGGCTGTGAAGCATGGGGTCGAGTAATTTGAATGCGCTGGCCGAACGTCTGTATACCTTGCTGTTCCCAGAACACTGAATTTCATTGTCAGCGCGCGAATGCGGAGACTTTGGAAAAGACGGACAAGGTACGCTTCCTCGAACCTGAACATAGCTGAAAGAGTTTTCGTCGGTATTGAAAATTGTTTCTGTCTTTGCAATAATTGATAATTAAAATGGAGTGGGAAAAGGGGACGCCGCACCTCGACAAAATTGGCTGTATTACCGTCGTCATCAATACCACGAGTGTTGAAGCGCGTTCCGGCACGCTTCCAGCTGAGCCGAGAAATAAGAGAAATGGTCGCGATAGTGGGCATGCCATTGGTCGGAGGTGCAGGTAAAGGTACAGTAAATACACCAACATAACCTTGAATAGCAAGTACCTGCACTGACTGTCAGAGTTTCACCAAACAAATTAGACAAGAGCTCACAATAAATTGACAAAGATCCATTTCTCGTTGTTCATCAGAGTCTAGTTTATCCCGGAAATCGAGGAGGCTCCGGACAATGTATTCGTTCCACAAGAATCGGTTGTCGTAAACCAAAGCATTGTTTCCATACTCCTTTCCCCTCATAACGCGTCGAGAGAAACGGGAAGAGATATCCCATTGTGGAGAAAGGGCGTAGTAGAAGGTACCAGAAGAGAGGATCTTCATTAATGGTGTACAGGGGTGTTCGTAAACCGGCTGCGGCGCACTCTGGGCATATGAGCTGTAATCGTCGGAACCTGCACTTGGGCCTGCCGTAGCGTCGCTACCAGTAGACATCGTGTCCCACGCGGAGGTTGTCAATGAGAAGAACGCAGCTTCGTGTATGCGAGCTACACTCTCGGGGCTATGTGACGAGGGACGCATACGGCCAACTTCCTTAGCGGATAGTATAACGGCCAGAAAAGTCTCTGTCCGGGATTCATGAGAATAGCGAATTGTCAGAAGGTCAATGAGAACGCACCTTTTTCGATACAGATCAGCCCTAAGCACCCCTTTACCCGTCTTGTCGTTAGCCGCACCGCTGCACTAAAATCGAATTCGATCCGAGGTAAGAACTCAACCATGACCTTAGTGATGTCGGTCTCCATAGTTCGAAAGACGAGCGCACGGCTTGGTGATCCGCCATGTTCATCTTCTGGGCTCGTACAGAGGATAAGGGTACGCTGGGCACTGTCATCCTTCAGATAAAGATGCATAACTGACGCCTCGAATGAGGGCCAGAGTAAGAGTTAGCTAGGATAGGAACGCCGCCACCTCGCGCAGCTGCTTATGTGATTACATAACGCGACTTTAGGATGCCCCCATGGATCGGCCACAGCATTTCCGGAAGTCTACCTCTTACACTCACTTACTATTTCTGCCCACATTCAGCTCACGATCATGAGCAACCTAGAGAGTAAGCGATACTGTTATAGCACGAAGAACTTTGGTTGAGAAGCCTCATCTTACAGAAAGCCTGTTCCAGCTCAAGGTGCGAGAATCATGATGATTGCGACCCCTGTTCGCTCAGCTTAATCTGGTGTCAAGTTTACTGCAAAGTCCCTGAACAGACAAGCTAAAAAGGCAAAGACGACCGAAACCTCGGAACGGACGAAAGTAAAGAAAGTACGCGTTCGATCTTGACTGCATCTCATTACACTGTATTGACATGTACCCTCTAGGCTCTCCAAGATGGCAACACCGATGGCGCTCGTATATACGCCCAGAATGCAATTAGGAAGAAGACAGAATACTTGAATCTATTAAGACTGGCTTCTCGGATCGATGCTGTCAGCAGCCGTGTTGAAACGGCGGTTACGATGCGACAAGTAACAGGGAACATGACCTCAGTTGTCCGGGGTATGGATGCCGCCATGGACAGCATGAACATCGAAAAGGTGCGTCAGGCTATACTCCAGTGAAAGCGGAGATAATCAAAGTAGTTCATCTGCATGTGAACTCTAGATCTCGCTCGTCATGGATAAATTCGAATCGCAATTCTCCGACCTGGACGTCCAAACGTCATACATGGAAGACACTATGTCATCCACCACCGCCGTGTCCACGCCCCAGGACCAAGTTGACATGCTTATGCAACAAGTAGCTGAAGAAGCCAACATCGAGCTCCAGCACGAGATGGGGAACAAGTCACTCGATGGAAAGGTGGCTGACTTGACACCTGGCGAGAAGATAAAGGACGAGGACACGAAACTAGCGGAGAGATTGAGGGCGCTGAGACCTGCAGCATAGCGCTGGAGGGTGCAGTTTGTCGAATCATTGGAAACTTCTGAGAGTCGTTTCCTTCTTGCTTTCATCTTATTATCTTTTGATATATTTAGGACGCTTTGCCACAGGCACCTTGTACATGTAGACTACCCTTTCGCTCGAGTGTATACATACCAACCTAAAACACCTCGCTACTAGCTTACCATATAGTACATCAGAACTGTGGATCTCCTTAACATTAACACCTGAACACTTGCGCACAGTTTTGAAACTGACAAACGACAATGACTCAAAAGATTTGGCTTTATCCGAATTCAGATCTTCTTATAGACTGGCACTCATGAAGGTGTCGGCCACTTGTCAGCCACATTGTCGACCCACTCGCACTCGGAGCTACAACCATTCTGAACGCGACTAGTACTGTTTGATACCAAAACACACGCTAGCTTGTTGACTGAAGCTTACGGTTCGAGTTCAGGCTCGGACCACACCCTCCCTCTGACTTTCGCTCTCTTTCATTCCGGACTCCGAGTCGCTCCGCCTCCAGGCTGTAGTCAAAGTCTCAGCCCGATTTTTAATAGACATGACAAGCTTCCTATCCATGCGACGATACCTGTAGCAGACCCGCTAACTTGCATAGTACTCGGAAAAACATGATAGAATCGCCATTACCATCGTCAACAAACATCAGAAAAAAAACCTGAGAGACCAAAGAAAAAGGAGTCAGAGAGATAGGGTAGACATTAATGACGTTCGGTTCGGAAAGGACGTAGGTATAGACGACATGAGCCCGGGGGAAAGGGGGCAACGTGAGTAACATCGATGTGCGTCAGAGGTCACTGGTAAGCGAAGACTAAAAAAGCTGAAACTAAGGATATATGTAAATATGTATATGGAGTGAACGATAGGAAAAGCGGTAGGAAGAGACTGGATAACATTCCGGAAACAAGGGTTTAGACACGAAGAGATGTTGCATTGCACAGCGACGGGCAAAGAGAGAAAGAAGTTAACAACGATGAAAAGGTATATAGGTATCATGACATATGAAAAAAAAACGGAAGAGAAAGGGAAATAAGGTAGAGGACACTAACAAAAGGAACAAGAAAATAAAGGGACCAAGATACTAACAACTTCAAAAACAGATGAAGTAGAGACGAATATAAGGACATAACAGTAAGGATACAGGAAGAAACAGAATCACAAGGCGGGGGCTGCATGGTTGGTCGGTTAGCTGACTGGTACTAGCTAACTTGGGTGACAACACGCGTAAATTGTTGCATTAGGTCTCGTTTCCTCGCATCGTCTGTCCTCGTATGCGACCCAGACACGTCGAGCAACCGCTGTACGCGGACAAGGAGCCCACTTGAACCATCCAAAGGCATGATCTGCGCATCATATCGTCGGACGTCTGTTGATGAACAAAATGATGAAAGAGAGAAAGTCAGTATGCTGGATTTTGGGGACATAAAATGCAGTGTAAGACGAACACCAAGAATCGTAAAACTGCCCCACCCAGCGCAAGGATGGAAGAGGAATAAGACAGAAAAATCTCTTACATTTTTGCAATGTCGCGAAACCCGCGTCATCCAACGCCGTCCGAAACTGCGCAATCACCCTCGTCGCCTCTTCCAGCTCCTTCGCATCAACTTGCGTCTGTGGCAACCCTCCAAGCCCATTCTCCCTGTCCCGCACCCCTGCCCTCGCTCGAGTCTTACTGTGAGTTTGACTGTGATCTTGGCTATGGCTTTGACTATGACCTTGGCTCGAGTTCCGCGCGTTACCGTTACTGTTCGGAGTTCGTTGATGATTTCGATGCTGCCCCGCGCTAGGTTCCGGGCTGGCCCACATGATTAGACCCGTGTGCATGTCGACGTACCGCCCGCCTGTTGTATCCCTCGCAGGTTTCTCCGGTGCCTTGCTCCCACTTTTACCCCCACTCCCACCCGCATGTCCATTTCCGATCATAGCATTCGCGTTCAAGTACGCTACCGCCGAGGTACCCACCTTACCAGCTGAACGTGTCTTCGATGGACTCCCACCCACAGATGCCGTTGGCGACCCAGGCGTAGACGTCGAGGTCGGGGCTGAGGCGGCAGGTTCGAATGAGAATGCAGGAAGAGTTGTTGTGGGTTGGTATCGATGTGTACGCGGTGTAAGCGGGCCGTTCACTCCGCCTCCACCGCTATTACGACGAGTGAGGCTGGAGGAAAGGCGCGGGAGCGTGCTGTCGTCGTGCGTCGTCGCGTGCCCATGCCCGTGTGAGTGAGTATGGGAATGAGAGTGAGGCGAAGGAGCCTGTGGGCTTCTCGTTCGCCCTGGGACGGGCGGCGGGCTCTTTGACTTCAAATTCGGTCGAGATGAACGAGAAGGAAGAAGCGGCGCCCTCCCTATCGACCGATAATCCCTCCCACCTCCGCTCCCACTCCCTTCCTGACTGTGCCCTAACCTTCCAAAATCATTTTCGCTCCCTCCTCCACTCGTCTCCTGCGATCCGTCTTCATGGCTCCTACCCCCGCTCCCACCTTTGTCTCGATCCCGGTTACTACCCCTCGAGCTCGGACGCTCAAATTCGAACGTTCCGTGCGCATGCGCCGCGCGCCGAATTTGTGTCAGACTTGTCTTCTCCATCCGTGATCCCACCTCTGCCCTCCCCCCGTGCCCATGTCCATTTCCATTCGTATGCGCGTGTAGTTGGCCGTGCGCATGCCTCGGACTCGTATGTGCATGAGCGTGCGGATGCACCCTCACGTTCACATAAGACCTCGGTTCCCTCAGAATAGGCGCCCCGACGCTCTCCGGGTCTAATCTCTTCTCCCTATCCCTCTCTTTTTCCCGCTCTCTGTCCCTCTCCTTCCCACCACGCTCGCGACTCCGACTATTACTCCGGCTGCGGTCTTTCCCCATACCGAAAAATTTGGGAGACGGGATCCGTAGACAAGGGGATAGTCTCCCCCGTGCACTTGGTCGTGTCCCAGGTGTAGAACGGGATCTTTCGATACCTAGTCCGAGTTCCACTTGTTTCGGGTCGCGGTCTCGTTCCCGGTCTTGGCTTCGTTCATGACCTTGACTTCGTTCAGCCTTATGATCACGCTGGGATCGGGAGTGAGATAAAGATTGTGTAAAGGCAGGTTGGCGTATCGCGATGCCGATGCCACTATCGTTAGCCATAGCCATCGCATCGTGAGCATTCGTCTCAGCGTCTAAGGATAAAGGTAAAGGCATCGAGTCGGATAGAAATGAGTCTACGCGTTCATGACGATCGTTCTCGTTCCCGTCTTCGATATTCCGCTGGGGAGTCGGCGGTGTCCGTTTCAACTGCGGAACAGGCGGACGAGAGGCCAGTGTTTCGTCTTTACCATGAGCGCCATGTGCTTTCCAAGCTTGAGGAGAGGCGGTGGATTGATGATTTTTATGAGACAAGCTGGGCCCAGACATCGATTCCGATCGTTTCCTCCCTGTCTTCTCCTTTTCACCATTACCTTCAACGTCTCTATCTTTCGCTCTTGATTTATCTTTAGAAGACGACCTCGGAGGGAACGTCCTCCAAAAATCAAGCCTTGGCGTCTTCGTTGTGGTCGTTTCTTGCTCTCTTTCCCCCTTATCGGTTGTCGTCGTAGGAGAGGCTGTGACCGATCGATAAGCAGCAATAAATGTAGACACTGGCGCGGGCGCCAACAGTGTATCCTCCGGAACTTCTTTCAATCCTCTTGTCTTCCTTGACAAAGACGCCGACGGCAAATTCAAACTCGAATGTGGCAGCGGGAAAATCTCAATTTTCGCGTCGTTCTCGTTGGCGACGCTCCTGCTGGTCCGAGGTAAAGCGTAGGTGAGGCCTGGGCTGGCGCCCAGCAGTGGCTCGTTGGACGAGTCGGAACCGGACCGGGCTTTATGAGTGAGAGTTTGTGAATGCGTGTGTACCGCACGTTTTCCGCCAGCCGTCCGCACTCCCGTCCCTGCAGACTCTGCTTCCCGAGCCGTCGCTTCCTTTGAACTACCCCTCCTTATAAGACCAGGCGAAGGAAGCGTAATCCCAAGTACCTTCCGACCAGACGTCGATGTGTTCGTGTTCGAGGGTGTGCTCGGTCTACTCGGTGAGCGAGACAGGAATAAATCACCCGGTGGGATGCCACGGACAGAAGATGGCGAAGATGGATTTGAAGGCCTGAGTGAGGTTGAGGATGGCGTTTGAGGAGGCGTGTTGTATGAAGAGGCTGCGAATTCGGCTGAGGGTCTGCCTTTAGCCTTGGCTTTTGTAGGCGTCACGGGCGACGTCAACGTCTGAGTCAAAGTCGAAGAGATGGCACTTGGGATTGTAGGTATAGCCGACTTGTGAGAGGGACTATTAGCGGTGGGGGAAGCGGAACTAGTGTTGATGGGCCGGACGAAGGGTGAAATTGGTCGAGGTGTAGCCGAACTTGTACTTGTGCGGGGTCTGTCTAGGATATTGGGACCAGTGGGACTACTTGTATCAGTGAATATAGGCCCATCTGCCGGCGCATTTGTGGTGAGAAGGGGTGGGTGACGGGATGATCCTGCGGCAGGCGTTGCAGCCGCACGAGAAGCTCGAGGTGGACGAGCAGGGACTGGGACTGAAATCAGATCTTCAGTCTCATCCTTCACGCGTCGCGATTTCCCTCCTTGCGAATTTGAACGCGTCAGGGATTGAGCTGACCTATTCAAAAAGTTGTACAGCTAGCGAAAGAAAACCAACGCATAGAACGTCTGTGTCAAAGGCTCACTGCGGAAGTCGTGAGAAAGAGGACACGCACTTTCTCATGAACGTCTGACCTCCGTCTACGAGCTCTGTCGGTGGACCATTCGTCGGATGCATCCATGGCTATGACGATAGCAGAGCCTTTCCGTTTTCAGATGACGTGAAAAGATGATTAGGAACGGAGAAGAGCGCAGGAGGCTCGGGCTGTGCTGGAAAGGCAAAATAAAGTATAAGAAGGGGGATTTGGATGGGGGGAAAGCGCTCAAGCGAGCCTCGTTGTTGGACGAGCTATTAACTTCGGTGACGGGTATGCTCGTGTATAAGTATTCGTTCAATAGTCCCCGAGAATGCATGCAAAGAAAAAGACAGAGCGGAGAAGAGTGGGGAAGAACGGGAACACGTGTGTTGGGTGCGGCGGACAACGTCAGATGGCGCCGAAAGTTTATCGTAATCAAAGCGTTATTCTCGGGTAGATAAGTGTGGGTTTATCGTGAGTGCGTCGTCAGAGACTGATGGGCATGAGTTGTTGGACAATATGCGTGAGCGTCGTGGAGGACGAAAGCCAAAGGGCGTCTGAACCTCAGCCGAACCGAAACCGACGTTCGCGACGGTCACCGTGACGGACGTTCCAAATCCCCTTTGAGCACATCTCTCCTTCTGACTACCATCATCTTCTCACTGCTCTTTAAATACCTTTGGATCATTTAAACGATCCTTTCAGGTTTCAAATGCTGGTCATTGTCGCACTTGTAATTGAAGAAAAAACGCGTTAAGTCTACAAGAAGCACATCTTCACCATATCCGGAGTCTATCTACAAACCTACTTAATCTGATTCTCAGATATAGCATACTGGCTCTAGTACGGCTGGCGCTTCAATTCATACTCTACGGATTCAGCCAATTATCCACAACTGTGTCGAAGACTTGGGAATAGATTTCGGTGTGAATTCTTAATATTAGAACTAATCCTTCCGCGCAGAATTATGATCACGCCAGAAGACCCTCACGCATTGAGTACTTGGAACTTGACTTGAATTTTCGACTTTGCCTCCTGCACTTTGCAGAGACCTTTCTTTTCAAAATAGCTGAGTGAACCTTACCCAGCGTGCAATGTTTTATCGGGCATACACGCTAACCAAATGCGTTCATTGTAAACTTCAGCGAATGCCTATAAATACAGGCCAGCGCTTCGGTAAGATCAAAGCAAGTCAAGACCAACTGCTGCTCCCCACTGGTGCAAAATCCCATCCCCACTACTCTCCACATCCTTGACACGATCTAGCATGTCTCAGTCCCCTACACTTCCGTATGCAGTTGATGAATCCAAAGTGCAGGAACTCGAGGCTAGACTCGCCACTTCGAAATGGTTACGCCAGCAGCTATCAATGAGCAAGGTCTATCATGGTTATCCGGAAAATATCGAGGACATGTATAAGGCGAGATACGAAAGGGAAAGAAATCAGGATACAGCTTTCGCTCGCCTCGCTGCATATAAAGAGGGCGAGAAGAATGATAACGACAGTAATACAACCCGACAAGAACGTAATGATGCTATGGAACAGGTTGTGCAAGAGATAGCGAAACTGGAGATGACGCTTGAGACGTACAAGAAGTTGAATATGCTTGCAGCTTCTTCCGATGCAAAGTGACCTATTAGTCCTAGAGCCCTCCTCTTCGCATTGGATCTCACGCTTAAACTTGTTACTTGAGTTCATGCCCGGGACATTTCCTCTACGCTCAATCTTCTAGATCACATAATGCAATTTAAATCATAAGTACTTGATACATCCACAAGCTAATTCACGCCGTAAGTCCCCACGAGGCCACACATTCGTGCGCTCCTGCCATATATATTTAACTTCCACGAAGTTGCTCCCCTGCTCGCCTTTGTCAGAGAACGAAGGAGGCCCTAGGATCCGAAAACGCAAGCATCATCGCCAGATATGAAACAAAATTTGCTTGACCATGGAAAAACAAAATGTATGCAGTACAGAAAGCCATAATTGCTCTCAAAGATACATACACGCCGACGCATATTGCTCGGGAGACGTCGATTTAATTTCAACTGTATGCGAGATGACTTCAGGATTTAAGAGGGAACTGGTTTGAAACATGCCTTCCGAACTCCTGTTAGCCCACAAGATGAACAACTATAAGTTCAAGAACCGACGGCTCTGAACTCACCTCCCTTTCCTTCGTACCACAACCATCTCCCCCGGTCCCCATCACTTCCCCTCCTCTGCCTTGGAATTGCTCAAGTTGACCTCTTCTCATTCTTGCTGCTCACTCTCTACCCATCGCGATCGCCCTCATCCATCACTTTAGTTTCCTGTCCCTCCAAACCACGACGCCAAACTGTGCCACCATCTTACCTCAACGGACTCCTTGTTGCCATTGCGCTGGCGTTGCCACTGCACCGAGTGTCCCACCTCAAGTCGATAGATCATCCAAGTCGAAAAGCCGGGAAGACGGTAAGTGCTCCTTTCCGGCCGCCCTCACTTCCGGGTCACTTGGTGGTCGACATCCCGGTCTTCATACTGTGCTGGTACGAAATACTATTATTCACTCTGGCACGAGTAGGGCGTCGCATCGAATGCGAGGTGAGCATCCTATCACTCCCTCCCGAGTCTTTAACACGCAAGGGTGTCGATGTAGCGGAGCGTGGCGGGGCGGCATCTGTTCATTCGGTGAGTCTGGCTGACCGTTCTAATTTTGACCAATCATGCCACTCTAGGATTTGATTAGAATCAAGGACCGGTCCGAGTCTCAACTGCGTCTGGGCCACCTCTCAACCGAGTCAACGCCGTCCAGTCGCTTTCCAATGCCACCGTCCTATTTCAAACGCCAGGTTCCATAGCTGGCCATAAATGGTAAGTTCAGACTTGATTGAAACCTTCGACGCTACACACTGTGAGGTAAGCAGGACTCGGAGGTGAGGGTTACCTTAACCAACGAAAAAACTAGTATCTACCGCAAAGAAAATTCCAGGTGGTGGGAAAGGTAATCCAAGACCTGCCTGACGGAAAGCGAGTTGACAGGTCACAGGTGTGCGTCGGCAAATGCAAGACACTCACTGTCAAGTCCAGGTACGGTTACAATTCGGAAAGCCTTCATCGGTATGCTGCTGGTTGGACGAATTACGAATGTAAGTCGGATCCTAAATTCTAACATTGCCTAGGCTGGACGGGCAGCAATGTCAATCAGAGACTAGCCAGCCACAAGGATAAGATCGTACTTGAAGTGCCTTCGCGACCAACACCAAAAGGTAAATCATTTCGCCGACTAGTTGACATTTCTCAGGACGGTGAGTCATCAGGCGGGGTACGTGAAGGAACACAGACGATGAGGTGCGATGACTCATGCGCGAACCGACCTGACCCTCCTTTACGAACAGAGTCTTTCGACATTGTAAGACAAAGCCAGACGGACAAATTGAAATGTAAGTCTTACCTGCATCGGCATCAGCAACCCAGAAAGCAACTCCCAGTAAACGTTTTGGATCTCGACTTGAAACAACACGTCACAGTCTTCAAGAGGCATTGGGACTACGGACAGCTTGCAACAGCTGCAAGTCGCGCATCGGAGGGCCCTTCCAATCGATAATCGGCCTCAATCATCGTCTGCCAAGACATGCGGTCTATCCCAATGTTGATACTTCTAGGTCACTTCAGCTAGTTGGTTCATTATATGTTAATATCCCGCTGATGATGACGGGAATTCAATTCATATACACGAGAATACATACCTGAGTTCTTCCTCGAAGACTGAAGGCTTTTGTCTTACTAAGACACGCAGCAACATGATGGACCGTACAAACGGAAATTCTAATTCTTGGCTACGAACGGATCACTGAATCGTCAGTGCTAAAAACGATTAAATTTAAAATCAGCGCATTGATTACACGGGCAAAGGTAAGAATACATACCTACTTTCGTTCGTATGAAACCCACGAATAACGATTCGTACACACACAAAGAAACGCACCTACGTTCGATTGTGCAATCAAATGTCGCGGAAAATATATTGGCATACATTACTTGGCATAGCCTCGCAACTGGAGGAATCGAAAACTAGTAGAACGGCACAAAAGTCGCTTTAGACATCCGTGCGACAGAAGGTATATGCCAGCACTATAGACGAAACGGGGCTATTCTCTTGGCAGAGGGTCCACGAACCGGAAGACTTTATGAACGTTCGATCGAAGAATAAGGCGCAAGAGATTCAGGATGAGGCGTACGAAGTAAAGAGATTGCATGTAGATGGGTCGACTCGGAAAGTAGAAACGTAAGTAGCTTTCGTTGTTGAATCAATCGATAATTTCCGAGTCGGTGGGAGCGAACGTCCGTCGACAAACCAGCGACGATTGGGCGGCGTGATGGCGTCGACAGTCCCAGTTTACTTGCTCGGATAGACAAATGAGACTCTATCGTGAGCGTGTCATCACAGTTTGAACATGAACGACCATGAATTGCTGAGTGTGTGTGGTGAGTGAGTGAGTGAGTGATTCAATGAAGTTTCGCACTGGAGTCGCCGGTGTGCAGCTTTCCCAACAACGTCCACCATCTCATCCGTCCATGAGACTCGTTTCTCCTCCTCAGACTCACTCGTCATGACAGATCCATTTAGCTTACAATTGCTAATCATTATTATGATTATACGAAGAAAACATAAAGCACGTCGTCCGTTTCTTTCCCTGTTGTTCTGTACTATCTGAGATCGGAAACTCTGACGACAAACAAACAAACAAGTTCTCTTTCATATCAGCGTTGAACATGAATATACCTCCAGAATCCTAAAATCTTTATCTTGACTCGACTCACATTCCCGATCCAACCACACTCATCTTTTGTAACATCCTCTCGCTCCGATTCTTTCATTCTCTGCAACAGCCAACGCACAGCCTACGAAAACATACTCCCCACTTACCTACTCCTTCCCCTTGTCCTGTGTTCGTTGGAAGCATTGCATGCTTTGCCGGTGAATGAGAATCGCACCCGCTATTTCGAGCTTTACTTTTAGATGGACATGGACATGGAAGGTAAGCCGCAAAGATTCCTCAGACATGATTTCTACCTCGTGGCTGACCAACCTTTAATTAGCATTGCTGACTCTACGACTTACGTTCGTAATCCCGACCAGCCAGCCGCGTACCGATGAAAAGCTTTCTGGATTGGAATCATGCCTAGACTTGATAGTGAGTGTTTTACATTCGTTGACACGCACCTGATACGAGAAGTTGTTTCGCTCTTCAATGTAACCCTTACCTTCAGATTACCTCACAGTGGATAGCGTCGAAGGTTACAATCAAGCCCGGGCTTACCAGTTACTGGCCAATCTCAAACCTGGGTTACAGTGACGACGGAACATGGCGTTTGAAATAGGACGGTGGCATTGAGAAGCAGCTGGTCGGAGTAGAGAGGTGGTCTAGACACAGTTGAGACTCGGACCGGTCCCTGGTTCTAATCAAATCCTGGAGTGGCATGGTGGGTCAAAATCAGAACGGTCAGCCAGACTCACCGAACGAACAGATGTCACCCCACCACGTTCCGCTACAATGTCCAATTTTCAGCTCGCTGCAAGACCTGGAAAGAATGGCGGGGTGCTCGCCTCTCGGCATTCGATACGAGTCTCTGGTCTTTTCCGGTGTGGTCAAGAGCGTGGGATGTTGGAACTATACCACGACTTAGATGTCGGACACTCGGTATAGTTCGAAAGTTTCCAGAATGGCGATGGAGCACATACAATCTGCCCAACGCTCCAACTTGGATGGTCTGTCAGAGCGGTGGAAATGATGAATATATTGAAGCCGGGCAGGTGGCGTACTTTGACACTGCGACCTAGGGAAGGATAAGAGGGCTTCTTGACGGACCAGGAGCCCTGTAAGGTCGAGAAGGTAGTAAAGACGAAGGACCGAAAGAGGCAGGGCGAGAAGGATGGACGGTTGAGAGAGAGGAGAGAGAGATGGGGTAGATGGCGGCGATGGTTGTGGTACGGAAGGAAGAGAGGTGAGTCGTCCGGTCATCTTGTGTATAGAGCTGCTGGTCAAGTGGGGGCTGACAGGAGTCCGGAAGTCACGTTTCAAATCAGTTTTGACTTGAATCCTGAAGCTCTCGAACGCAGAAATAGGGGAATCAAGGTGAGCGCGCAGGAACTGACTTTCAGAACAAGCTGCGACCCCCGATAATCATCCTTTCACAATGAATTTTACTATTTGCTCGATGTTGCTCTACATCACTTTATGCTTGAGTTATGGCAAAGCCTGCTTTCATGTAGCTTTCGGGCAATCTTTCCAGAGATACGATACAGTCACCTCATTATAACTTTGGCGTGCGACTAGATTGCTAAGTAGATTCAAGAGAGAGGCCGGGTGCCTTTTGTCATTTCAGCTGTGCTATTCGTGCAATTTCAGCGAACTCCCGCCAAGCTTGACGGAGCTGTTATAAGCCACTACTTCGGCTTTTGGGATTATTCTCTGCTTTCGACATGCTGCGGTTGAAGCCCATGCCTCGCTGCCGCATGATTACCTTTTCCCACTTGTCTCGTATCGAAAGAAATGCATGTCCATCATATTATCGTTCCTCGTGATCACCATGAAAGATACATTCGATATAGTAGTCAAACATGGAATCATTAGGATGATGATGACGATAACTTGTCTATTGGGTTATGGGGGTAGCCTAGTAGCAGTTCAGTGGTATGTTCGATTCTGAATAAAAAGTAAATTTCCCATCGCAACTAGTGAGCGAGAGGTGGCGCTCAAGGTCATTGGAAACGAAACAAGTATCATAGCGGCTCAGGCAGTGAGAAAGATCAGAGACCTCTCCGGTGGTTGGGATTAAGCATAACGGCGATGATAAAAGACACTTGTACAATGAGACAATACAGTCGCTGGTTATAAGGCTTGGAAGTATGAGTGATGTCTCGGCCGTGTGCGAAACTCGAAACACGAACGTTCAGCTTCCGACTTTGAAACATGCACCAACCCCGACATGTTTAATGCTCAACGTTGAACAGGCAGACCACATTAGAATGCTTATAAAGACTTATTAGGTGATAATACTGATCAACGTTGCGTCTACCAGCCCAGCCCACTAGACGTGCAAGCATATATATTCAAGAACAGACGACTCACCCTTCTTTCCTCCGTACCACAACCATCCTCCCTTCTTCTCTCCACATACCCCACCCCCACCTCTCCCATCCACTCATTCGTCCTACCTCCTCCAAACCCTTTGTCCATGATGTTCTCTCAACCTCAATCTACTCTCAAGCTGTCGTTTGTCCCTGCCCTAGGTCACCGACGTCGAACTATGCCACCGGACAGGCTTCAGCAATTCCCTCACCGCCCACTGCACGGGGTCCTCCGCTTCATCCATCCCAGTCACTTTGGCAACCTCAAAGCAAAACAGTGTCAGCCGTCACGCTTTTTCGACCACCGCCAACCCCGTCTCGTGAGCTCTTGAACTGTCATGGTTGTTGACATCCAAGTCTTGGTTCAGTGCCGTCATCCAGCATTCCCAATTACACCGAGCTTCGCATCGAACGGGAAAGGTGAGCACTCCACGACTATATCCGATCTCCTTCCCAAAGCCTTTCAGCAAGTCGAGGAGTCATCGTCGCGGGGTGGGTCAAGGTAGCCTCGGTGGCATCCTTTCGTTCGGTACGTCGTCGACGCTGACCGTTTTCATTTTGACCAACCATTCCGTTCTAGGGTTTGAAGAAGACTGGGGGACCGGTCCGAGTCTCGTTTGAGCCTGGATCAATTCCGATCACTTTTCAAGATCAACCAACCGTGTCTCAATACTGCCGTCAAATCTCAAACTTGAAGAGAACTGTGGCTGCCTCCGATTCAGTTTAGAATTGGTCTCACGTTGGTAAGTTCGGACCTATTTGAAACATTCCACCGTAGTCCACCTAAAGGTAAGTCGAAGGTAAGACCATTCTAGACTGACAGATTCCGCCAAAGTCGCAAAGAAGCCGGATCATGTTAACATTCAGGCTAGTGCGTGTCAATCTTTGTTACAAATTACCTACAGTCAAGTTCCAGGGCTTCGTCATCGAAGTGCGGGTGGCTGACGAACACCAATGCCAGTCGGCTTCCTTGACTGGTACGAAGGCACAGAAACCTTAATCACAGGTAAGTCAGCCACATAAAGGTATAGATACTTCCGTGACTTACCTTTTACCTAAAGGCAAGGGCACGAAAAGGATGTCAAACTCCTACGAAAGTAAGTCACCGGGGCAGAGTATGAATCTCTGAAAAGGTCAGTGCACGAGCCAACCTTCCCGACTCTATTTCTAACGAAGAAACTTCATGTGCTCCGCAGAAACTGTCGAGATTGATGAGCGCTCTCAAGGCAAAGTGCAACAGATCAACTATAGCTCTATGCTCGGCCTTTGACATACAGGTACAGTACTCCATCGTTATTCCGTTAGGGCATGAGTACAACCAGCTACGAAGAGA
>JAFREE010000153.1:0-57560 GCA_019400425.1 Hymenochaete sp. R1
ATACCGCATATAGGCGGCTTAGGCAACGTAGCAGAGCAACTTGTATATATACCCCTCTGTTCCGTAGTCTGACAATCCAATTGAAGTTTCCCCCCTACGCTTTCTACCCTCATCTAAGCTTGTAAATAGTGACGTCTATCGGAGACTCCTTGGATCTACTCAGCCAGATTGCGCTTCGATCGAGAGACGTAGAGTTGTCCGTGAGCCTAATGTTCGTCCAGAGACTGGGCGTTCCGAGGGCGGCATCCCTCCAATAGTGACATACATGCGACACCCGCACCGGGAACATTGGTATCAAAGCATCTGGGTAATAGCTCAAGTCTTCAACGTCGAAAGCAAACCGCCTTCTTCTGTCTTGAGTGTCGTCGATAGTCCCAACTTCAAAGATGCGAGATAGGATCTCCGGAGGAAGCCTATTTATCAGGCATTCTTTGCTTTTTAACGAACTGGATCCCTGCTTTATCGCCATTCTCCTTCTCGTCTTTGCTCGAGTTCCTTTCATCGTGGGTCACAATAGATGCGCGAAAGTTCGCTTGCGTCGACGTAGAGACGGATTGGAGGAAGATGAGGTGAGGTGAGCAAGGTCAGGATCAACCGCAGTCGTGACGAGTCGCGACGTTCTAAAAATAATTTAAATAAAGTAGAGTGCGACGATCGTGTCTGAATAGTTCAATTCGTGGCATTTTTTGTGCGTTAAACCTGGGAATCATTTCTTCGAACGTTGTCCATTAGTGAAAGAACAAAGTAGTTGTAGTACAGAAGAATAATCAACTTGAAGATTCAAGAGAGTTCAAATATATGGCAAGATCAGAGGAATTCAAAAACAAGAGGAAAGGTGATCAGGGCGATCTGAAGAAAGCGAAGGAATGCAAGAAATCATTAGAAATATAGGAAAACAGGACACTCGACGACACTTTCACATAAAAATACACTACACTGTTTTGTCAACGAGTACGCGTCAGTTCTTCTGTCATCACCTTCAGGCCATACACTGGACTGCACTGTAACTTCCTAGAGTGAAAGACGATGAGATTATGTATGAATGCTTTAGGCTTTTAGCGGTACTCACATACACACGTACCCATCTCATTCGTACTTCAACGGATCATCTTCGTCCTCCACCCTCCCCTCACCAGAACGCGAGCCCGAAGCCACATTCGACCCCCCACCACTCAAACTCGGCCTCCCCCTCGAGCTCCCACTAGCAACATCTGACCGCCCACTAGTACTGGCAGCACAAACACTCGGCTTCCCTACACTCGGCCTCCCAACACCCGGCCTCTTACCACTAGCACCCGACCCACTCTTTCCCCCAGTATACGTCAAATGATGACTCTTGAACGTCACGATCGCAGGTATCGACACCAACGGCGCGGACGCCCTGATAATCTGCCTGATATCCGCCTGCTTGTTCTGTTCGTCGCACACTTTGCAGGGGCAGTCGCCTTGTTTCCCGTATGCGAGCCAGATGCCGTGCATGACGAACGCGTAGGGAGAGTCGAACTTGAGGTCGCGTTTGCCGTATTTGTCAAAACCTGCGGAGTAAAATAAAAGAAGTGGTTGGTAAGCTGTTTAGGGAGGGAGGGACAACTCGAAGGTGGGACTTACTGAACAGGTACTGGTCGGGTTGTCGTGTCGAGCCCTCGGCGCGTTCTTTGGAGAAAAGCATATAACCCCTGGGAAATCTTTTCATGAAGAAGAGCTGTTCTGGGTCTGAGGGAAATGGTCAGAATACGCAAAGATAAGCATACGCCGGGGGACACAGAGGTCCGAAGCTTAGCACTCACCAATATTCTCCACCAACTGCCCATAATGCATCATATACGTCCCAATAACACACTTCCAGTATCTCCTATGAACCTCGTCCGCCCTCGGACAATAAACCGCTTCATCAATGCCATCCTCGAACTCGACCTTCCGAGTGCCTTTCTCATAACGAGGCAAAATGAGGTGGGTCGGTACGCGCGATAACGGCATTCAGAGTCCGTTTGGCGAAGTTCGAAGACGGGGTGTTTGACCATGACTAAGCCTGGTAGGCTTTGTTGGTGGGGCTGTGGCCCCGGGTTGGACATGGTGGTCGATGTGAGAGGAGAGGGTGTAGGATTGTGGGCAGGGAGTATGGAGGAGGACCCATTTGAGTCAGGTCGTCGCTGGTTTACGGCAGAGGCAGAGGGCCGCGGGTATAGGTGTGTTCCCTCGCCGTTCGTGTCTTCTCGATCTGAGGCGGAGGTATTTCATAACATAGACTTTTTTGATCAACGCTCCTTTGATGAAAGATGAACACCAGTAACGACTCAGAAACACGAGAAGACAGTAGCGCAATGAATTAATCAAAATAGAAACAACAGGAGATATTTGAGAGTATGATCAGAGAGTGAGAAAGAGAATGAATACAACAAGTTGAAAGAATGAATCGTGATCAACAGCGACCACACTGGCAGGAATTCTCTCGTAAGGCTACAAAATACAGACCAAGCGACGATTATGTTTTACAACTTTTACTCTTCATTCTTATACGTTCTAGATAATAATGGAAAATGGCTTTCAGGCTCTAAGCAACTTTGGCACACCGAGTCACTCACACTCCCATCACAGACGCACGCCTTCATCCTAATCGGACTCGGACTCGGACTCGGACACCAGTTCGTCTTGCTCACTACACTCGCTCAGGAGACCCGAGTGCCTCTGTCCCAGCAAGGGTGAGGCAAGAAATGTTGATGTAGCGGGGCTTGCTGTCACATCCGAGCGTCCACTCAGGCTGGCACCTCTCGACCCTGCCGCCACCTCCCTCCCTAAATTCATCCCATCGGCACGAACACTCGAACCCTCTCCACCCTGCAGCAGAACCTTGCCCTCATTCCCGTTCCCCTCGCCATCCCTATCCGCACCCGCACCCGTATCCGCAGCCGCAGACTTGACGATCCTGCGCACCTTCACAGACGGCGCGAACCGCTTCAGCCTCTCGTGAATCTCCGTCTGCTTATTCCTCTTATCGCACACTTTGCAGGGACACTTGTACCGCATTCCATGTGCGAGCCAGATGCCGTGCAGGACGAAAGCCAGGGGAGAGTCGAACTTGAGTTTGCGTTCGCCGCTTTTGTCAAAACCTGTAGATAGCGTAGCGGTTCGTGAGCTTAGATGATAAAAGATAAAAGCGAGAGATGGCGGAAGAGAGATGCAAACTTGAAGGGGCTTACCGAATAGATACAGGTCGGGTGGGTGCTTTGAGCCCTCCTCGCGTAGTTTGGAATAAAGCTCGTAGCCCACAGGGAACTCTCGCAATTGGAACGACTGTCCCGGTTCTACGAAAAAGAAAAAGAAAAGCCACAAAAACACCAAGTCAACCACCAAGCGCCACCACAAAACCACATTACAGTAAACTCACCAATACCCTCCATCAGCTTCCCATAATGCATCATGAACGTCCCGATCTTGCTTTTCCAATACGTCCTATGCGCCTCGTCCGCTCTCGGACACAAATGCCAGTGCACGTCTTCCTGGTCGTCCTCAGGATCGGCCTTCCGCTTCCCGCGTCTCGAGTAGCGAGGGAGCTCAACTTGGGGTGGTGGCACGACAGGCTCTTCGCCCTCTTCGCAGTCCGTGTGGCGAAGTTCAAAGACCGGGAAGTCGACCATGGTTATACCTCGAGGTAGTCCGGTTGTGTGTGGGTATCGCCGTGTGTCGGACATGTTGGACGACGACAACGGGCAAGACGGCCCTGGTTTGTCGATATGGTGTGCGATAGAGCCATGAAGTCGTGTCACCGACAGACATCAGCTGCACGTTTACGGCAGAGTCGCGGGAAAGAAGTATTAATACATTGGCGCGTTTCTTAGTCAGCGGAACTATTTGGATTTGTCATTCACTGAAGTAAAGACGGGGGAATGGTGAGCAGACGATGGTCGGAGCCTCTTCAGGCTCTTGGCTCAGGCTGCAATGAGAAGCAGTATAAAATACACTTTCGAAATTATCAATTGCACATCAAAACTTCGAGATGTATTAGTGATATAAAGAACAAACAACAACACTTGACCCCAAAGGCCATAAACGAAAGCATCGTGGGTGATATACAAAGACATTAATTTTTGTTCAGAAGTGGGGACAATGAAATGTTTATAAAATGACAGACTGCAAAACCAAAAGTAAATCCATCCATGTCCGTTAAGCTCGTTACTCCTCCCCCTCCCTCTCCCCCTCATTCACATTTTCCCTCCCATGCGCATTGTTTGTATTCTTTCCAATTACGACGGTACTCGGGATAGTAATTTCCGGGGCCGATGCGAGTAGTTCCTTCCGAATCTCGAACTGCTTCTCGGATTCGTCGCAGACTTTACAGCGACAACGCCCGAAGGTCCTACCCCGGGCTAACCAGACTGCGTGCCGGACGAACGCGTAGGGCGAGTCGAACATTATGATACGTTCTCCGTCAAAGTCAAATCCTGCATTGTGATGAACAAAGGAATCAGATGTCGATTGCGACTGTAGGGGTAAGAGACACGAACCAATAAGATACTGATCAGCTACACGTCCCTCGTCTCCTATCCGTTCTTTGGTGTAGAGGGCATAGCCTTCCGGGAACGAGTCAAGGAGAAAACGTTTTGCTGGGTCTAACAGGTAGCACACGGAGCACGATCTCGTAAGCAAGTCATTTACCGCAGTCATTGGTGGCTTCAGACACGACACGTACCGTTGTTCTGTAGCACCTTCCCATAATGCACCATATACGTCCCAATCACCACTTTCCAGTAAATTTGGTGCGTTTCGTCAGCGGGAGGGCAGATCGACTTATCCGTAGCACCACTCTTTTTAGCATCCCAAATGAATCGCGATGGCACGCGCCCCCTACGGCAATCCGTGTTGTTGATGACAAACTTGCCCTTCGTCAGTCGTTTTAAGTATTTCGCCTTGGTTGGAGTCTGTTGTTGCTCTGAGGTTGAAGATTGCGTGGAGGACATGGTAGTGGTGGTGGTGGTAAGAGGACAAGAGGCGTTGAGCCCCAGTAGGGCGAGGGCATTCTCTAATTATACCTGTGGGCGCGAACGCGCGACGCGTATTACTAAGCAGCTTCCCCACATATTTTCCCAAACGCCTGCCCGACCTCACCGACCACGGTTTCTCACCCAGGACACCATGACGGTCGACTCAACAGAACAGCCCGCGCTCTTTACAGCTACGTCTGCATATTCGGTGCGCATCTCCACTAGGTTTTTGAAATTGAGTTTTCATTCTGGATCTTCGCAATGCAGCTGGCAGCTGTTGCAGGCATTGGACTTGTCGCACGCGCCGCTGCGAACGCGTATCTCCCGAAGAACGCACGCTGGCAAGACAGAGCGACGTTCATATGGCTTGCATTTGACGCTATGATCCATTTCTCGTTTGAGGGGTCTTTTCTGTACCTCTCAACGTTTGGACGTTCTGTCAATGAGAGCACAGGTCCTTTCGCAGAACTCTGTATGCATTTCCTTTTTTGTTGTTCTCACTCGGAGCCTAATCGATGAATTTGAAGGGAAAGAATACACGCGAGCTGATTTTCGTTGGGGTGTATCTGACCCAACCGTCGTGTCTCTCGAGATTCTGACCGTTCTCGGTGCTGGTCCTCTTTGCTGCTACATATTATACCAGCTCGCCAAAGGAGATGCGGCACGTCACTACTGGATTGTGGTGCTGAGCACTGCCGAGTTATATGGAGGATGGATGACGTTTTGCCCGGAATGGTTGACGGGGTCACCTAACTTGGACACGTCAAACCCGCTGTACCTTTGGGTGTACCTTGTTGTATGTCTTTTCATTTTTGCAAAAGCCTATGACCGACATTAACTACCTTTTTCACTGCAGTTCATGAACGTCATGTGAGTTGTTTGCATGTGAAGGGGGTTACTTGCTAATCTTTTTTTCGTGCTTTAGCTGGGTTGCGATACCGCTGTGGCTGATGTATGACTCATACGGACACATTGCGAGGTCGATTCGACTTGCACAAGGGAAAGTAAGCGCGTCGAAGGGACAGTGAGGATCAAGATTCCGTACGAATATCTTACGTAATGAGTATGTTTGTATTTCTCCCTCGGAGTCTTTTCTAGTCTTTCTAGTCTTTCTCCAACGGGATTTTCATCCGTCCCGTCGGTGGCTGAAAGCTTGTTTGACTACCCGCTTTTCATCCTTCCGTCTTCTTGGCTTGGCCACTTCGCACTTTGCAATTCCCCCAAATTATTGGATATCATCTCTTTTGATTAGGAAATTAGCAAAAAAGACTGACCCCCATCTTCAATGCATTTAAAAGCACTGCATATATTTATGGCAGATTTATTTGTACGAGGGTAAAGGACCACATGTAGAGATGACGCCGAAAGATGGCATATGATGGTTCCAGATGTTCCGTATGTTGGGGGATATTGATATTGATCGGGCACGTTGCCATGTCGGCTACAACATATCAACAAGAAAAAAAAGAAGACACGGGGCGATTGGTGGTAAACGAGGGTTATAAAAGAGAGGACTGGCGGACAAACAGGCGCTCCTCATCGTTTCACTCCCGTCCATCACTCCCTCTCTCCGGTACCCTCTCCTCATCTCCCTCGTCAGCTCGCGCCCTTCCTTCCCCAACCCTGTCCCTCGTTCCACAGCACTAAGAGCTCACGACTTTTCCTATATAACAATCAACAATCACTTCACTTCCTCGCCAACGTCAACGTTACCACACACAATGATCTTCAACACCTTCGCCACCCTCACCGCCCTCTTCGCAGCCTCCTCCGCGGTCCTCGCTTCCCCAGCGTCCATCCAGAAGCGCGTCAGCATCGTCAACAACATCGTCTACAACCCCATGATCACCTCGCCCAAGCAGGGCGACAGCTGGATCATGGGCGCCGTGCAGACGATCACTTGGAACACGTCTGACATGCCTGACGAGGTCAAGCAGTCCACCGGGACCATCCTCCTCGGGTTCAATGAGAACGGGAGCGAGAACCTCGACATCGGTGAGCGCGAGCGTTCTTTCTTTCTTTCTTTCTTTTCGTTGTTCTTTCTTACTCCACTTTTCGGGGGAAGAAGATCTGGGGTGGTTTCTATTCATTTGATCAAAATATTTTATGACTTGTATGTTTTTGATCGGCATTCTGACGCGTGTTTGATTCCGAATTAATTAGCCCACCCTTTGGCCACCGGCTTCAAGATCGCGGACGGCCAGACGCAGGTCACCGTCCCCACCGTCGGCGAGCGCGACGACTACATCGTCGTCCGTAAGTCTGTTTTTCTTCTTTCGTTTCCGAGTTACACGTCCTTGATGTTTACGCTTACATGCTATGATTAAACAGTCTTCGGCGACTCCGGCAACGCATCGGGAGAGTTCAGCATCAAGAGCGGCGACGCGAGCTCTTCGTCTTCCGACGCCGCCTCGTCGACCACCTCCACCGAGGCCTCCAGTTCTTCCGAGTCGGCCACGGCATCAACCACAGACGCCTCTGCTTCTGCCTCTGCCTCTGCCACTTCAACCGATGCTGCTTCCTCCGCGTCTTCCACCGAGTCCGCATCCGCTACGGCCTAAAGCAGGATTCGATTCGGACCTCCTTTTTTCGCCGATATCGCGCTCACATTCACTGGGACATTTTCTTTCCTCTCACTCCTCCCTTCGGTAGTTCAGTAGTGTCAGTGTTTCACGCCGTACCTTTCGGACTGGATATACACTTTTCAACTTGCACCCCCTCCCTTTCTATCTCGTTTCAAAATTTTCAAATTTCGACTGCTTCGGTTATCGCATGGGCGAGCTTCCGACGGACTGTCTTCAGTATTATCGTTTTTACCCCTTTCACCCTTTCGTGCAGGCGCTTGCGCCCATCCTTTTGCTTTATAAGAATATCATCCTGTTGAAAAAAAAGTAATGGCGATCGATTTGATATGCTTGCTCCCTTTCCTTCTTTTATTCTTGAGTGAAAATGGACGTCGAGAAAAGACCTCATAAATGCAATCGTTTAAGCATAGTAATAAAGTGCGAGACGATAAGTGGAATTGATGAAAGATTCGACCATCTACTATTTGAACTCCAGTGAGGATATCAGCTTAAACAGGAAAGAGTTAAGATCCATTTCACCGCTTTCTTCTCGACCGAATCCGTTTCCCATTCTGCACAGCCGGTCCGTGTCTACCAATCCGTCCCAACAATCCACACGAAATTAGGAACGGAAGAAGGCGAAAGAAGAGAAAAAAAAACAAGTCATCGTCAGCACAAGCACAAGCACCCCAAAAAAACAAGCCTCCAAAGAATCCGTCCCCACCCTACACTCCTACCCACGGAAAACAAAAACAAAACGAAAACGAAAACGAAAACGAAAACGAAAAGAAAAGCACGCACCCCCTAATCTTCTTCCTCCCCCTCGCAGGATGCACAAACGTCGGCACCGGCACCCCCTGCCTATACTTCTCCAAACACCACAACGTGTACCGCCGATCGCGCACGCCCAGACCCATCTCCTTCAGCGCGTGCCCGTCGATCTGCCAGAGGGCGTCCCAGGTCCAGGTGCTGGTGCCAGTGCTGTCCGCTGTGGGGGGTGGCTTGAGCTTGGAGGAGAGGTCGCGCCCGAGGGAGGTTAGGAGTGTGCTTGGGGTTTCGTTGCCTGGTGTAGAAGGGTGGGGGAGGGGGATAAGAGGTGTTAGCACGCATGGATGATTAAGATTTGGATTTGGGGTGAGGTAGGGTAAGGTAAGGTGGAGAAGAAACGCCGCTCACGCTCACCTCTGGGAGCTGGGACAGGTCTGTTGGCTGCATGGTTCACGAACGAACGAGCGACGGGAGCCGTGACGTTCACTTGAGCGCGGGGCCCTGTAACCTGCGTTGGCGAACGAGAAACGAGCCTGCTCAAGAGACGGCTGGCCATCTTTTGGGTACTAATATTGGTTTTGCTAGAAACCGAATGGCGGACGGTCGGAGAGCTCAGAGCTGGGACGGGACGTTTGGAGTTGGTGTGTTGAGCCTTGACGTGCGAGAGCGGGGCCGGGAGACTTTTGGCGCAAGTGATCGACCGTAGATCTTCTTGTTGCATGACTCAGCGATATTAGATAAGCGAATCGCCCTCTAAGAACTCAGAACCCAAGTATTCATTGATATTGAAAGACAAGGAACATTGGACACGGCCGAACATAGGGCACAGTTTCATACTGATGATATTGATAAGGCACAGTTGAGTCACGTCAAGAAACATCGATTCGAGAATACAGTATTTTGGAGACGCCGACGGGAATGTCTTCTGGCTTCTTCGCTACAAGGATTACAAGAACTTCGACAAGAAAATAATATCGGATCTCGAAACACGTACAAATCAATACCAGCGCAGAATTACTTTTCAATTCCCACTTATTTAAAGCAACATTACATCCCCACAATTTCATACTCAAGGTTCAGATGATTCCTCGCCATCCCCACTTCTTCTGTCGCGTCCTTAAACGTATCTTCCATCTCCCTCGTCCGACCGTAATCGATAAGACGGTATCGTCTGTGGAGATTACTGCGCTCCCATGGAGGATACTGGAGCGGACCGTTTTGGACGAGAATGTTGCGGCTGTAGATGGAGTTGTGTTGGAAGCCGGCAAGGTGGAGTCGGCGGATGAGTGACATGCATTCATATCTTGAAGAGTAGAGTAACATAATATCAGCATCTGAGATATAAATATATATATAAGAAGCGTCGACGAAGTACTTACTTGTCATCCAATTTCAGCTTATTCAGGTCAACCTGTACACCGCAGTGTTCGAGCAGCAATATAGGACTCATGAATTTTCCCTTCTGAACCGGCTCGCACGCCGTGTCCGGGACATAGAACCCATAAAACTGCGGCGCGACGGCACCCACAGGCGTAGGACACTGCATAGGGGGAATCAAATTATACCCATTCCAATGCTCGAACATATGCGACGGGAAGGATGCGTAGCTCTTGGCCTCGTCGCGGAGATGTTGGGCGTGCCATTCGTACCCACTGTTGGGCATCGACAGTTTAGCCGTTACGCTCACGCGCTGACTAGGTGGGACTCTCGGATGTTGGCCTTTGAGGTGTTCGCAGTAGGGTGGAAGGGTATGGATGTCCATGTTTTTGAGGATCTTGAACCTCATATCCGATAGATCGGATTTCGCAAATGGCAGACCTTTTTTGTATGTTCGCGAATAGAGCATTTCGAGGTCGCAGTCATGAGGCCTCGCCTCTTCGTGCTTCATGGCTTCCTCATCCATACCTTTGAGCCGTCGTTTCGCATCAAAGAAATATTTCTTCACGCATTCAGGGCACATGCGGGGCTTCACGAGCATGCCCCGTGGCAACTCGAGCTCGACTTGATAAACATAGGAATGGTTCCCGGAGCCGATACGGCGTTTAGGGGAGATATATAGATGGGCTTCCGGGCATGGAGGAAAATGGCCTTTAGGAACTGTTTTCTCGAAGGGATGCAAATAGTAGTCACGCGTGATATCAGGTTTCGTGCCCCATTTGCACTTCTGCGCGCCTCTGTCCCGAAGAGCAATACTTTGCGAAGACATCACCTCTAAGACGTTCCAAGGGTCATGCACGACCAATCTTCGAGGAAGGAAGGCCTGAGAGAACTTGCGTTGCAAACGGGGAATGGGTGCACTGAAGGGTATCAATGGCCAAGGGTCTGGGTATCTAGACGAATGAAAGAGCATTACAAGTTTCTATTAGTGCAAAAAATGAGATAATTGGCATAAACTTCTGGATCAAGGTACTCACCGCCTTCTCTTCCTCGGGCATCTCGCTCAAATTGGCGGATTTACCGACTCTTCCTCTCGCTACCCGCATTTCCAAAGCTTCAAGCACGAGACCAACATCATACACACGAACCTGGCGAGGTTCATCCTCCAATGCCGAGCGCGCATATTGGTTCTCGCAGAAGTCGAGCTCATTCTTACCGCCAACTTCTTTCACCCATCTGTGAAGCTTGCTGGATGTAGCTGGGTATATGCCATATTAGCCATAAGTATGTTGGCACCCCAAGAGTAGCTCACAATAACGCATGACACCCATTGTACACTGGACAGAGTAAAAATCATGCAAGGTGGCGGCCCATAATTCTGCGCCTAAGAAGAAATCAGCCACGCTACGGAACAAGAAAACCTCTTTTTGCATGATGGATGGACCCACCATTCGGAGTGCACTTTCCCGGGGGGATGTTTTTCAGCAATCCCCCATTCGGATCGCGGGGCCAAGAAATACAGATAAAACGTTCCTTCCATCTAATACTTTGCTCTGACTTGACCCGATCAGTGAGCACCATTCGGTTGTACCATGGTACGACCTGTCGCCAGCTATCTCTTGCCTTATACTTCGGATCCTTCCGAAAGACCTCAAAGTCGATATTGTCTGGGAGCTTCGGGTAGTTGAAGTTGCTCGAGATTGTCCGTCCTGAATTGTCTTTCTCGAAGACCAGCTTCTCGACTGGGTCTTCGCATTCGTAGACGCTTTCGTTGCTCACGACGCGCATGACCTTGTGTTCGCTCTCGAAAGTATTCGGCGGGTGATTATAAGTTTAGAGAAGGAAAGTGGTTTTTAGTAAGAAAAAGGACGCGTCGGTGGTGGTGGACTTGTTCATGATCGTTATTGTTTGAGGCGTCATCGGGGGTGGACGCGTCGTGCGTATAGATCGGGAATTGAATTGCTGCCAGACGCGACGATACGTATTAATTAATTTACTATTTTTACGAGCCGAATTTTTAAAACCCGCTCTGAACGCAAGAGTTCAACGCTTTCTGCAACTACGTTGAAGACGATTTAAATCTTTGTTTGCTTTAAATTTCAACTCAACCGAGTTAAAGATGAGAGGAAAGCTAATGAAAAATACGAAGGACAAGCTAACAATAAACATGTATAGTGACGCACGACGTCTTCGATTATCAATAGGCACCAGAAATAGTAGTTACCCGGGTCACAGAATGCACGGGACAGGGGAGGAGAGAGCATTGGGAGTGCAGAGCGTGGTGATGCAATAAAGAGAAATTCGAGAAAAACAAATCATGATTGGGGGGGCGTTGCAAACTCGTCTTGTATCGTGAATCTCAACGAATGCAAAAGATGAAAAGAGAGGGGATGGAAAGAATGTGTTGAGAGAACGCGTGTATTCCGTGCCAAAATTGCTCGATGAAAAAGGTGAATAGATATGTAGATAAAACCCTGAAAAAAAAATCAAGAAAAAGCATGGCGTTTGTGGCCCATCCAGAGGGGCCCAATAACGTGACGTTCAAAGCGGCGGGAACAATTCTAAATATTAGAGCGTAAGCAGAGTTAGACCAAGAAGCTCAAGGACAGGACGAACTATTGTAGAGAATTCAGCACGCGCCATGCGCCTCTCCCCTAAATTTAGCTCCGGTACTGGCACAGAGGCAATTGAAACGGTTCTTCAACGAAACGTACAGGACGCATCATCGAGGTCGTTGCCGCAAATTCGCACGTGGAGAGTCAGTTGCGGACCTCAATTCACTCTGCCTCGTTGGGAAAAGCGGATTGGGTTGTGATTGACCTCGAGTCTGAGCTGGTACAGTTCTTTGGATGTTCGCTTCGGAAGCGTCACCGCCTTCAGCTAGGGGGCTACTACTCGGCGCAGGAGAATTAAGATCTTCCTTCTCCCACTCGTCTAGCAACGCTTGACCAACACCAGGTTCTAGCTCCGTCCCATCCCTCGAGACCTTGACTTCGCGATCATGGTTCCATGGATTACGTAGGTGACGCGTACGATGGAACGGCAATCTCTGCACTTTGATCCATTGTACTTTGAAAGACGTACCCCATTGCGAGTCTTCCATCTGCTGCTGGTCCTGTTGAGCAGCCGTCTGCGAGCGCGTGGCCAAAGGGAGTGGAGCAGAAGCCAACGGCCGAGAAGAAGTATCTTGAGCTCTACCAGAGGCAGTCTGACCACCCGAAGCAGAGTCGTGCATATCTCTTCTCTTGATTCGCGCTTCAAGCACTGCATCTGCCTTGTCTTTTTCCGCGTCGGGAGCGAGCGGGGCTGTATCGGCATGATCACGTCTGGCAGCTATCGGAGCTTCGGGATTGAGCGTCACCGATGCTGAACTAGATTCAGCTAATTTCGGGATATCAGCACCTCCATGAGGTCGGCCCATCACGGCCGGGGCGGACGTTGGAGAATGTCGAGATTGTTGGTGGCGAAGAAGTTGTTGGCCTGCCCTGGGAGGTGCTGTACTTGCTTCACCGCTTACATGAGTCGGAGGGCCCTTTCCATCATAAGCCTCAAACTTATCAAGTTTCTGTTTGTCTCGCTGCGTCACAGGCTGAGGTGAATCGACAGCCTGGTGATCCGGAGAGAAAAGCATGATCGGTTTCGACTCCTTTACTCCTGATGTTTCTCCGTGAAGATTTGACTCGTTCTTTGATTCCGAAGGAGGCGACTCATTCTCATTCTCCTCTGGAATCGACTCGTTGACTTGACTTCGAGCTGCGGCAGATGATAACGAAGCCGCAGGAGAATGCGAATGTTGCGAGTCCGTTCGTGATGCCCATGACACACGTTCCTCGTTGGCTTTTCCGATAGGGCTCGCCATACTAAGAAAAAATTATTGTTGAGAAATTTGCTGAAGCTTCGACAGATACTCACCGAGCATAACCAAAAAATTCCCCGCTCTTGTTGACCCCGAAAATTAGATAGACATCCGAACTGGTGCGATATGCTTGACCTAGGACCGTCTCATTATGCAATTGCGTCGCCCATACCCCTCGCTCGACGCTGATATCCAGATCATGCTATTTTTAAACTTGAGTAAATGCTTAGTGAGACGAAACAATTTACATGTTCATTACCTGTGTCAGAGATTTCAGGATAAAGTATCGCTTCGGGAAGTGTCGCTGCAAAAATCCTGACGTTGTACTACCAGAGCTGCTGGAATGATGCGGCGGTCTCCTTGGCTTTCGTCCCATCCCCATGGAAGAGTCGGCTTCGCTGTCCCCCGTTTCAGGTTCCTCGCTTTCCGTCCCTCCAGTCCCTCTCTCAGTCTTAACCCTTTCCCTCTCCCGCTCGCGCTCCTGCTCCCTCTGATTCTTCACCCATCGTGTGTGTATACCTACGCCTCGTTGACCTCCAACACCTGCCTTCTGATCTTCCTCTTTTCCTCGGACGCGACATACGAGACGGGGACATCGCGGGTCCCCTGATCGAAGCTGCTTCCCATTGAAATGCGCTACGGCAGCGGTAAGATACGCTGCCGACGCGTAATTGACAAAAGCGCAATTTGAGCGGGAAATAAGGAATATGGACGAAACGCCGGCCGTCGAAGATGAAGACGCATCTGAAACTGAAAAAGGCGCTGAGGAAGCAGATGAGCTGACACTTGGAGAGAGAAGCCCGGTTGGTAGCAGGTGCGGCTGAGTCTGATGTGTTCGTGTTTGATGCTGCCCGGCTGGGGCCAGCCCAGCATGTATCATGGCCGCTGCAGGTGCAGTAAAGAATCTCCAAAGTTCGTCGTGTGTTGCATCGCTTGGCACGTTCCCAACCCACATCACCCATTCTGACCTTTGAGAACTAGCTCCTGCAAGGACATTACGTCCACCAAACCCGCTCTGTCCAGGAGCTCTCGATCTCGATGATTCTAATGGTGGTGGTTGACCGCGTTCGCTTACTGATTCCCCTAAAGCAAGTGGGGAAGGCGGCGGTGGATCACGTGAACCGTGAGAATAATCCGAAACGATCGAGGCCGGGCCAGATCTAGGAACAACAGCCGTTCCAGACTCTGGAACAGGTCCCGGTGTAAATGAGACATTAGACCTCGTCCCGGAGCCGGCAAGCTCTTGAAGATTCATTTGTGGATGCTGTATTTGGGCAGAAGCAGGTGAAGCGGCTACAACATGGCCTGGAGCCATTGACGCCGGTGTATGATTTCCATAGGCATCAACGTAATACATGCCTGAATACGGAGTTGTTACGGTTGGCGATGCCGAAGACGATGTGGGCGGAGGTCCCGGTGGCGACGAAAGATACCACCATGCTAGCTGTGGTATTGCACCCGGACCAGCGTTCGAATGGTCCTCATGTAAAGTCGGCGATGGTCCAGCAACGAACGCATATGGCGGAGGATAGGGTGGCCCTTGCGGACGATGTTGAGGCGACTGCTGGATGTGTGGGGAGCGATTGTTAAACGGTGAATTATACGAAGATGGCGCAAATTGCGGTGTGGAGGTGAATGTGGGAGGACCAAAGTTGAAGGGCGAAAAGAGCTGAGGAGTCGTTTGTGCGTAAGTCGAACCTGTGGCCATCGCTGAGCTGCGCGGCATTCCTTGACCTGTCCCAGAAGATCTAGGATCAAAGACAGTGGTCGGAGAGTGTGATTGTTCCTGTTGCGGGTGTAATTGAGGAGGTCCCGAAGGGAGCAACATAGGACCGTACGAAGGAGCATAGAGACCAGGATGGCTGCCTGTCATACTGGTGTTGACACCAAAGGTCATAGGAGGAGCAGATTGGGTATGGCCTAACGGAGGCGGCTGCATACCTTGTCCAGGGTGAGCGATCGTGTAATGCTGTTGAGGGGCATACATTTGCGTGGACGTCTGCGGTATGCCATACTGATTGACAAAGCTTCCTTGACGCTGCGGTGTCCCGCTCGATCCAGAGGATTGTGAGAAGGGAGAGTGGCCATGACCGCTGCTGCTGGCGCCTGGCGATTGAGCGTTTCGGCGCCCATAATCGGAAGTTGGGGGAGATACTCTAGGAAAGGGTTGGTATGCAGGTTGCTGCTGGTTTTGAAATCCCTGCTGGTTCAGGCGGCCTTGCTGCGCCTGATAGCGTCGTGAGGGACCCGGACGCTGTTGACCTGATCCCAGATGTGAAGATGAAGGCATGTCGCCTTCCTCGAAGTCAATCGAGGAAGTAGGAGGAGTGGATGTGACCTCGGAACTTGTCGGGTCAAGGGTAGACGGACGGTATTTTGGTGTCAACGAGTGTGAGGCGTTCAAGTTATCAGTAGTCGCAGCGAATAGTGGTTCATGGGCTATTATAACAAGAGAAGTCAGAATTCAAAAAGAGAAGAGAAGGTGAGAAACATGAATTCAAATCCAGAACTTACTAGATGGTTCTGGTGTTCGCGACCAAGATGAATCTATGAAAAAGAAAGCGAATGTTAAACAAAAGAGTGTTATTGGGTCAAGAGAAACATTGGGATGGTCAAATTGAAGAAGAAAAATTAGCGAAAGGAAAGAAAAATAATAGAAAGGGGGTGAATGGACGGATGGGTTGCACGATGGCGGGCGTCCCTATCGTGGTTAGAGGATAGAAGGTGGGAAGCCAAAGCTTGAAAGAGAGAATTGCAGAGAGATGGGTGGTGTGCGGCGCCGGCGTAGACTTGACCCGAACTGTCGCGCGCGTCTCACCGCACACCCGCACCAGCGGAAATCCAAATCCTTTTGTTTGTTCGGCATTGATGCTTACCTAAGCGTGAACTGCTCTGTGTGTCCGACTCGATGTCCGGAGGCAGTAATGGTGTGGTCGATGAAGACGAGGAGGGTGGCAGCGAGCTTTTAAGCAGGCCCAAGCTACCGTAAACGGGGCTTGTCGTTCGAGACTGCGTCGGAGTGAGGTCTGCTAGAGACCTGCTAAGGGTCAACCTCTCCGGAGTTGAGTGCGAGCTAGAACTCAGACTCGAACTCTTATGTTCGCCGGAGGTTCCTGCGAGGGAATGTCCGGACTCGCTCATTTTTTTATCGACTATGTGAGTGTTGGTCGACTTCAGAGGCGGTGCAAATTCTGTTTTGATAAGTGGTATAACGTATGCGAGTTAGCTCAACGCTGTGCACAGCAACCCTGTCTATTGAATACATAGCACTGGTGAGGACGGGAACGCTCTAGATACGAGTGGAAAGCGAAATCGCGCACCACAGGATTCGTTATGTTTTGTTTGTAGAGGCCTTCACGAGGTATCGCGCGAGCTTGGAGGCCGAATCAGCGGGCTAAGGATGGACCGCAATAACGTGTTAATATTATTGCTAATTTTGCTTGATGCTTAGGATGTGTCGTATCAGCGACGTTCGAAATCGTTCGGGAGCGTTCGAGGACGTGCGACTTCCGGTTCCCCACTCTGGCTCGACACGGATGTGTTGTGTGCTGATGTGGGTGGATACCTTTTTGAAGAAGAGCTTTATGCAGATACTGATAATGGCGCGCCATAATTTAAAAGCCAACTCTAATCGAAGCCGCTGCGAGAGGATGGAGCAGGATTTGCATGAATCCATGACGTCGACTGCCTCGAAAAGTCAAATCTGTGCTCACGTGGCTTACATAAGTGTGCTTAATAATTGATGCTCCGCCATCTTGCTCCCCTCCAGCTCCTTCTGGGGTATGACTTCATTGATTCCCATATGCCATGCACTTTGATCTTCCTTCAAAATAATATTACCCCAGAACGCGTTTTTCGTTCGGTTCAACCGTGGCACCAGCTGCTAGTCAGTCCGTCAGACACCATTTGAAAACCCCGTTTGAATGTCTCATTGTCTGGGTTCTTTCATGAGTCATCGCGTTCCCTCGTTCGACGTCTACGTCCGACCTAGGCCAGACCAAGACTTCGAGGCTGTGTTTCAAGACCGAGCAGAAAGTTCCCAATCGCACCCGTTTCCGGAAAACACGAAAGAGAAAGAATCCGGATCCAACTGTTGCACTCTGGAACGTTTGTCGTACCAGTGCTGCTCGAGTTTCTGTGTAAGGTTGAAATGGTAATGATTTGCGAAAAAAAAAGAGTTTGCGGGTTGTCTTAGATAGTTACATTAATTGAATGGATCCACAAGAACACACTTGTCTCGTAAAGAAGGAGGGTCAACAATCGTAAGACCGAAATAGAAGGATCACCGTCCCTTGGAGCATCTTCCGTAATAACACAGAGCGTCTCGTAGGCCGGGCTGAAACACCCCGGCGCGGTCGGTCGACTCGCACAAATTTACGAACTGGACTGGACTGCAGTTTCTTTCCGTTCGTACGTCAATCTTTGGAGCATCTCACAACCGCGCAGCTCTGAGAGTCATTGCCACGAAATGAGGGGGACAAACTCGCATTTATATTGAAACTCAGCTTTAGCCACACTCCACCTTTCAAATACAAATACGACGCGGCTTCAATCAATATCTCGTGAATCCCGCGTTTTTCCCAAGCAAAGCAACTTCTTCAGCGGCACCCGCCACGTCGTCATTACGACTCTTCTGCGATTCAGTTCGGGATTTATTTTGGTGTATGGATCCTTTTCAGTAAAGGAAGCAATGAGAATCGCAACTGTATCCAATCTTTACTCAATCGACGAACACCCTTTTTTTGGCGCTCAATGATGTCTGCGAAGGAGGTCGGGGGATAGTGAAGATAATGAGCCCGTAGAGTTAAGGTATGACCCAACCGACCGATGCATGCTTGTCGTCCCTCCCAGAGGCATCAGACACCCACCGATTTGCCGAGCTGTTTGGTAAGACTGTCGTATTTAGTGAAGACCTCCTAACAGCACTTTCCGTCTCAATCTCAGTGCTCGTCTTTTTAAGCTAAGAGTCGATCGAAACGAGCCATACAATGACCCTGGCAAGCTTTTGAGATGGATATATGGGTCAGAAGCCTCTCCGCGTGTTAGAAGCACCATTAGCATAGCAGAAACCAAAAGGCATGCATAGAATACAGTGCCGGAAAGCCGCGTCGTGGGTAGAGGTACAATACCCGGCGTTCCGGAAATAAATGGGACGGAAAACTGAAAACAACAAACGAACCAAAAGGCTCAAGATAACGGGAATGCAGCGTAGTCGGTGATAACCAAGAGTAGGTGAGTGGCATGTAGGTAGAAGGGAAAATTGACTGGATAGACCCGCTCACGAAGATTGGGCAGATACGAGCGCAACGCAATCAGCCATGACTTTGTCAGGTAGCTGAAGGCGAAGGTCTGTGAAAACGGTATAGAGCAGAGCGTGTGATACACCTCTTTGAATAAGATACTCCGGCGAAACTCCCCAACCTAGCAGATCCAGTATAAGGACCTTTGCATTGTCGAGTTGTTCCTCCGAAACTAGAATAGGAGTTCGACAGTTCAATGATTAGAAAGAGTCTGGCAGGGAGAATTAACCGTGCGTACGTCTTTCACTCGGACCAATCCGTGCAGCTCTCCCTACTCCTAATAGCGGACTATTGCTGAAGCTCTTATCAGCGGTGACAGTAGCCGAGCGATTTTGGTGGGCTCCCCCGTGAACTGTCTCATTAGATGAAACCACAGGGATTGAGCGCCATAGTCGCTCGTCTGGTGTCTTGATGGGTACCGGTGATGGAGACCTAGAAGAGGCAATATCCATGTCGACTTCGTCTGTAGATGTGTTCTCTGGCTCGTCTCCATTCTCTTCCTCGCTGTCTTTGGTGGGTCCTGCAACTTCTTCTAATTCCTCTTTCCTGCTTTCTTCATTTTCCTCATTGCCTTTTCCTGCCTCAGGCGTTAGCCCATCGTCTTCTTTCAGGACTTGCTTCTTTTCTATCCGCAGCTTCTCTCGGTTTGCAGGTGCTGTCGAAGGAGCACGCTGAGAACCGCCATTGCTCGATGCGGTGGAGGTCGAAGAAGATCCGGAAGTGAGAGAGAAGCCTAGCGACTTGGCTAGCGCAGCATAGGTCATCCTTCGGTATTACCCTCCACGGTAGAGGTGACACAACGCTTGAAGAAAGGGAAAGAGCTGCTGAGACTCCGACGAGAATGAGAGGTGCATGCTTGACAAACCCATACCGACGATCGACATGAAATATCCAAATCAAGTAATCAATATTTCCGCTGAAGCTGTAATGCAATGATCTGGAGCTGCTCTGCTCGTATTTCGACTTTCTGTTCCCAGTTCTCGAGAAATTTCAACTTGTCTGCCCGAGTGCTATTATCGCTTCTATGCCTCTGGACGGACACTCATACCTCGTAGGGCAAGGATGGTCTGGCCACGGGAGTGGACTACGACGCAATGGCATATCCCGTCCATTGGCAATTCCTCAGAAAAAGACGTTAGCAGGCTTGGGCAAGGATAGGGACGAAGCTTTCCCGTTCTGGGACCAGTGAGCTGATATAAAGACTAATTTTGTGCTCAAGAAATGCTCAGTGTCCTTTCAGTCTCTTTAGTGTAGCTGCCAAGACGATTACAGTTAAGCTTCATAAAGATGACGACGAGAGCAACTCGGTGCGTATGCAGCATTTATTCACCCAGGGAATATATTAACCTTTCTTTAGGACTCGGAGCCGTCAAGTAAACCGATGTTGATACGCACATCTACGGGTCTCATCTCGAATAAGAGGCCACTCTTGGGAACACCAGCTTCATCGGGTACATCGACTCCCTCCGCTACAGACATGCCACAGAGAAGCCTCCTGGCCACTGCCAAACGAGAAAGCGCTCGGAAAGGCTTATATGCGCGATTCTTCCGCGGCCCTATCCTCAGCTCAGAGCTATCGGATGACTCGGATGAACCATCAACATCAACGATACCTATTCTTCCGCCGTCTACAGCAACATGTTTATCTGTTACAAGCCAAGTGGACGCTGCTGTCACAACTGAAGTGAATGCTATTGTTGAAGCTGGGATGCGTACATCCGAACCGAAGAACAAAAAGGACAGGGCGAGGAAGAAGGAGAGAAAGCAGGAGAGAGCTGAAAAATCGACCAAGAAGGAGGAGAGGAGGGAGAGGAAGGGTAAGGGTAAAAGAAAGGCAGAAGACAACGACGTGGATGAGACCGGTGAAGCAAAGTCCACACTGGTCGCATCCACTACTCCTCAAGTAGAGCACGACCGCAAGCCGACGAAGAAGAGGAAACGGGTCGATGTTGATGAAGAAAGTTCGAAGGTGCGACGGTCAAAATCCCGAAGTCGTGATGAGAAGAAAGGAACTCGGCGAAAAGGGAAAGAAGTTGACGAGGATTCGAAATCTCGAGCGGAACGAAAGGCAGAGAAAAGGCGGAGGAAAGAAGAGAAGAAACGGTCGAAGAAGAAAGAAGGCTGAAAATTGAGCAATGGTTTCTTCTTTTTGTTCTTATGTTTCATTAGAGTGCTTTTGTTGTGTTATTCACTGCATAGGACAGTCATAGGACCCGCTGTCGCTACGTGTCCGAATGTAACGTGGTATATTCCATTATGGTATACAAAGTGAATGAGTGAGAAGCATGTTATACACTATGCAAATGAACAAAGGGGACATATCAGAATACGAGCATAGGCTAGACATGACCCACACAAGCGCCTAAATGAGGGAGAATTACGAAGGTACTACAACAAATGAATGGGAGGTAAGTTTATACAAAGAACGAAGAGAAGTTGGATGAGAAATATGTCCGTGCGCGAGTCATTTAGACTGAAGAGAAGATAAAAGAATAGAATGGAACGGCCTCCTTAGTCTCCATTCGGCCGCGGATAATTCGTAGGGGAGAGATAATTTCAGTCCATTAGATAGTATAAGGGTAAGATCCAGGCATGAGAATAAAAAGAATGTTAAGTAGGGACCGGCCCTTAGTCCTTAGTAGAAGGGCAGCATCGAGGGTGGGGGAGTCGCAAAGGGCGCCGGGATGGCCGATGTGTTCTGCGACGTGATAATCACAGGCTCGAAGTCGGACACGCAGTGTTTCGACTTGACGTGGCGTTGCAGCGCGTCTTTCCTCGCGAACTTCTTACCGCAACCTCCCTCATAGCGCCCAGTCAATTCATCTGAGAGTAAAGTCAGATTTCAAGACCATGTAAAGGCAAACTGGGTTCGGACGTACTTAAAACACCTCTGCACCACCATTCAACCGTCTTGTTCTCCGGATGCGTCTCCAGATGGCGTTTGAAAGACCTTTGATCGCCCGCTCCGCGCTGCTGTACGTAGTCGCACATATGACATCTGAGTTCCGGCATATCGGACTGAACGGGATAATCATCGCTGGCCTTCGGCTTCGCATTGCGCTTCTTCATAGTGTAAGGTTTCTTGTCATCTGAAGGGCCAGAGATACAGCGGCGCCCACGAGCACGTACGGGGCCTGATGAGTTTTGATACGAAGACGGGCCAGGTTCGGAAAGCGCGGAGTATGGCAACCAGCGTTGAGGGGTGATAGGCGCAAGTTCCGATTGCCTCCCCATATTAGGTAGTTGCAGCATATGAGCCGGTGTGCAGAACTCATCGGTGCTAAAGTACGGAGCCACTTGGCGTCTGGGTGTTGCGGGATTGATGGGGACTGTAGGGAGAGCGCTGTAAGGGAGAGCCTTCGGAGGGAGAAGAGGTCCCGTCGGAACAGACGAATGGTGGGCCGAGGCGCTGGCGTACGGTGTCCATTCGCCATCAGAGTCGCTGTCGCTGGCACTTGAAGGAGAGAGCTCGGGAGTTGGTATATATTGCGGTGTGAAACGAGTGGATGGCGTAGTGTATGAATTTCCGACACGCCGAGCCACTGGCGTGCAGGCTGGTGGAAGAAAGGCTGTAGTATTGAAGAGTTTCGCTGATGGTTCGCAACGCTCCACTAAGGGCTCGACAGTGCTTGTCGACGATATTATCGTCGCCGGGTCGAAAGCTGCAGAAGGCATTGATAACTGAAGAGCGTTCTGGTTGTTGGCTGAATCGCACAGAGCAAGGATCTCTTCCAAATTCAGATCCAGCGGCCATCCTCCTCCCGACGGCGTCGAGGGCAACTGGTCCACGGCTGGCTCCGATACAAATATCTCGGGAGGCACGAGATCGGATTTCAGGTTGAAGAATTCTTCGAAGTTGAAGTTCGCCTCGTCTGAAGGAGGTTCCGAAGGCGATGGAGTCGACGCATCAGCTTGATACTGAATGGGGGCGGAAGGGACAAGGAACTCCTCCGGAATGTATGCGCCTTTAGGAAGCCGGCCTTCAGCGATCGCCTTCTCATCTTCAGGTTTGACGTCCCACTGGTAGCTGGTCCAGCCAGATAATTCCAACATCTGTTGCTCCTCGGAAGAAATGTTCGAAGGGAACGGCCTACGGGGTGAGTCCCGACCCACCCTGAAAGTAGACGATACCGGTTGATTGAAAGAAGACATTAAAGATTATAAGTATAGAAGAAAAGTATGAAAAGAAGAGAAGGGTACCGAGGCGCGAACAGAGAGGGAAAAAGGAGACTTGAGGGTGCGCGGGTTTGAGACAGAGCAGAGTCTTATAGATTTTGTGAGCCCATGGCATGAAATGCATAATAGGCTCGTCAAAGGACCATTTCTCCCTTTCGCTTGCACAGCAATGGACCCACACAAACAATGCTGAAAAAAAGGAGTCGCTATCGGTGACAAAGTCGGTCTTCACAGAAAGTCGAGGTCATAGCGTGCAAAAGGCATTTACACGAGGTATCTCCTGCACTTCAATAGGTTTGATAGCTGTATGAGCCTGCAGCCCAAAGGGACTTGCTTACCTGTGCGCTCTTGGATGCCGAAACAACTTCGGGTGTTCAAAGGCGTACCCGAAATAGACTAGTGCGAATAAGAGCGTTTATGTCTCGCAACCTGCGCACACAAAGATGGTGACGCCACGATGCTCCGGATACCATAATAAAGTTTGCAGAACGGGCCTGTACAGTTTATGAATGGAGGTCCCCGGGCCCACAACGAGCATTTTGTAGGGAACAAAAGACATTTGAGAGAGATCTAGAGGTGAGGTGAGCCAGGTGAGCCTTTTGTGTGTCCCGTTTTCTATTCAGGAAGTTCATTCCCACGCTGAAACATTTCCGCCGTCCCAGCGTCAGGACATCTTTATCTCTTATAAAATGTCGTAATTACTTCACCTACATCGCGACAATGCTGTGTTGATTTAGGCACGTATGAGTGGCGTATTCAAATCCCTGCAAAAGAGCTCTGGACTGGGGAGAGAATTATGATTAATGTGATTAAAGCCATTGAATGCAAGGCAACATTCACTTTGTTGCTTTCGAATTGCTCGACCTTGATCACTCTGGCTCGCAGCCCGTTGCTCCGTCGCCGATACTTCATCGTACACGTAGTGAGATGGACGCCAACTATTGAAGCGGCTTCGGCTCTGACAACAGCTGTGTTAAGTGGCTTATAACCTCTGCCAGTGAGACCGTTTAAACCCCGTCAATAGAGATATCACCCCTAAGGGGGTTCCGAGACTGGGTCGGATTCGCTATCTACATTCAAATAAGTCCCCTGGCCTGTGCGGGAAATGTCATTAGATGATGAAACTGGCATTCACAAGGCACCTTCAGAAGGGCTGGCGACAGATAAAACACTCACTAGTAGTTATGCCCAGGGCTGACAATCGACTGCCGATGCACCCGCTCCCGAATACCTTCTTATGAGTATATTCCCCCTCTCATACATCTACCTGGCGTCGCAGAAAGAAAAATTTGCTCAGTCAAGATGTCCTCCCACCGTATCGTTCGTTCTCTTCGTCGTCGAGGTCGTTCCTCTCTTTTCTGTCTCTGTGTCTTCGTTATCGTCAGCTTTACCGTTCTTCGCGGCACTCCTCAGCCACCTTCTTCAACCGACCCTAATGCGCCCAAGCCCCGATCGAGACTTCTCTCCACATCGAACAGGCTATCCAGGTATCTCGAAGCCGTCGCCCTTATGACCCGCCCCGTCTCCGATGAAATGCCAGGCGGTGCCTTACCTATGCTGGAGGACCAAGACCAGGAACAAGCTCATTATTTTGGAATCGACGAAGACCCGCCTGGATCTTCCACTCTCACCGACTCTGACGATGGTGTCGACGAAACCTCCTCGAGACATGCTTATGATTCCTCCACAGGACTACTGACCGTCAGCCCAGAGGGGCCTCACCCAATATTCGAGCTCACGCGGAGAGCCAGGAAGAGGTGGACCGAAAAACTCGCACGCGCGTCGAAAACGCTCCCGCAGGCCGTGAGAGAATACCGAAGACGGTACAATCGACATCCTCCGCGAGGATTTGACGATTGGTGGGCTTACGTTCAGAAACACAACATCCAGCTTCCTGACGAGTACGATGCTATCCATGACGACTTGGAGCCGTACTGGGGCTTCGAGCCTGCCTTTTTGCGCGAGACACAATTGGAGCGAGAGGCTGTTTCGGATACATACACGATTGGCAAACGAAGTTGGGATTCTGTCGTAACGTTGTTGAACATCTCGATCAGCGACGAACGGAGGGTGAAAACGAGAGATTATCTGAGCTGGGGCGTTTATCCTCAATTGGAGTTGCTGAATGAGGTCGCGCAATGGATTCCACCGTTCAGAGCAACAATTAGCCCAGACGACCGGCCGGGTGAGTTCCAGGACTGGGAATGGCGGGAAGCAGCGCTCAAGTCGGCGAAGGCAGGGAAACGTATGCGTTTACGATCTTTTGACTGTAGGATACCTCATTAATTATTTTAAATTCTCAGCTTTATCCCGCGAAGACCTCCCCAGTCTCTATAGCGAAGGTCTGCAAAGCGCATGCTCGCCTTCGTCTCCACTTGCGCAAAAGCAAAAGCACATGAGCGACCAGTTCACGCCTCCAGGCCCGCCTTCATCCCCCGATCGACCAAAGGCTTTCATCTTCGATCACGCAAAAAGTATGGACTCGTGCATTCATCGCGAAAATACTGTAATGCACGGCTCTCTCCTGTCTTTAGGAGGAGACGTCACAACGAAACGATTCGTGCCGCCTAGTTTTGCACATTGTTCTACGAGTATGCATGCTGACATCCGTACCACAACGCTTGCCCAGTCAAGCGCCTTCATTGACGAGATGGATGACCTACCGTGGGACGAACGTGAAGATGATAGGTTGTTTTGGAGAGGAAGTCCGACAGGAATGTGGCATTCGTCCCATGTTGGTAGAAGTAGCGAGGACTGGAAAGGCAGCCAAAGAATCAGACTGGTAAATTGGACAAGCGCCGACGCGCCTATCGACAGCATACGAAGTGGGAGCGACGAAAGCAAGGTGGAATATTTAGTTCCGCCGAAGAATGGGATCAGCGAGAACGAACCTGTCGGCGAGGCGAAGATCGTTGGAAGGCGGAAAATCAATCGTGCATTGATGGATGTCGCCTTTGCAGGCGAGCCCATGCAATGTGAAGAAGACATATGCGCAAAAATGGCGAAAGAGCTCGCGTTCACGGATCGTGTGGAACAAGGGCGTCGAGGGGCAGGCAGGTACAAATATCTACTTGATATCGACGGGAACGGCTGGAGTTCTCGATTCAGGCGGTTGATGAGCCAGGATGCGGTCGTGTTCAAGAGCACGATCTATCCGGAATGGTGGCTTGACCGCGTCGAGCCTTGGGTGCACTATGTGCCTGTCAAGATGGATTTTGAGGATATCTACGACGTCCTGGTTTGTTCGACACTTTCTTCTGTGGCGAATCCGCAACTTAACTTATAACTCTCTTCTAATAGATGTTCTTTAGTGGTGACCTGTCTGGTGAGGGCGCCCACGATGACATGGCGAAAACGATTGCCCGAGACGGGAAGGAGTGGGTACATGCATTTTGGCGGCCACAGGACGTCACCGCCTATATGTTTCGTCTTTGGCTTGAATACGCCCGTATAATGTCTGACGACAGAGAAGAAATGAACTTCATCTTGTCCTGAGAGAAGATGGTCCACGATCTTCGGTGGGCCTTTACTTCGAACACATTTACTCTTCCGTGTTGATCTTCATTATCGCATATACAGCAATTTGAATTCGATGACACAGCTTTTATATTAGAAACAGAGGGTATTCTTGCTTGATATTTACTCATTGTGTTTTGTTTTCTGGGATAGTCAGGCATTTTCTCTTGGGTTACAAAATATTTAGTAGATCATCATAACTGTTGTAAATTAGAATAGCGTGCTATGCATTTTCTCACTCGCAATGAGCGATAGCACACGATTTTACTGATCCTAAAAGCGGACTTGTACTCGCAGAATGGCGGGTAAGAGCGTCGAAGACGCCGTGGTAGATAGTATCCGTTTTTTTTTCTGTTTTTCGACAGATTGTCACAGAATATATCATATTTGAATATCGCGACTCGTCACAGCAATGCATCTTCAAATCTTCAAGTTGCTTACCTCACCTTATCCAGTCCGAGTCCCCACATCAATAGTAATTTCCTACACGTCTTTCCATATCCACGATGAAGGGAAAACCAGCAAATATCAAAAGGAAAAGAGCAAAATCGGAACCCAGGCCGTCAGAACGCAAAGAATGTCTCATAGACAAACTTCCACCAGAAATCCTGTCACGCATTTTCGAGGTTGGTACCATCGACGACATGCAGAGAAGAGAAGAGATAGTAATGGACAGGGATATCAGCGACGAAGGGTCTGACTTGGAGGACGACCCGCTCAATGTCGAAATACCGATGTTTCCGATACGGATATCTCATGTCTGTCGTCGCTGGAGGGATACCGCTGTCAAAACGCCCAGCCTTTGGACGAAGATTAGGCTGTCGGACAACCCGAAGTCTCTAGTTCGAAGCGCAGTATGGCTGACCAGATCTAGAGAACACCCCGTGGATGTCTCTATCGAATTCGTACTACCCGACGAAATCTTGTTTTGGTCGAAACGCGAGATATCGAATAGTGCTGTGTACAAGGCCGCCGAACGAGATCTTCAACGCGCGCTTGGAGTGATCATTCCCCACAGTCATCGGTGTCGTTCATTCGAGCTTTGTCTTAGCCTGCCCGACCACATGGACCTGGCCCTTTCGTTTTTAGAGACGGTTCCCGGTGCCCCATTCCTTGAACGCATATCCCTCACCTGTGATGATTTCAATGGTAGGGATCAAGCTGAGGACTCTGAAGGATCGGAAATCGAAGATTCAGCCGCTCCAAGGCTAATCTTCAGTGGAAACACGCCAAAATTGCTCTCAGTCAATTTGAGGTCGGTCGCGATTGATTGGAACCTGTTACTTTTTGAGCCTGTCCAATCGTCCGTCAAACTGGGTGGAACGCCGTCGCGTTTGTCCACGCTCCGGACTCTCAGCATTCTGGATCCGACTATACGTCCTTGGCCAGACGTAGTTGAGTTCACGAACGTTCTGCAATGTTGTACTAGACTATCTTCGCTGGATTTGCAAAACGTTAGTCTCAAGACAGGCGCATTGCCCGAGGGCGAAGTCCGCGTTCTCCTTCCATATTTGACGGAGCTCGCTCTCACGTCGGACAATTCGATCGACGCAACAAACATCTTATCGTGTATATACGCCCCAGAGCTTACCGACTTTTCGTTCAGAATGGAAGACGATGACTGTAGTCCTTTTATCCAGGAACTTGTCGCACCGCGTGGGGCCCGTCTTATTGCTCCCAGTCAAGATTCTACTTACTCAGCCGTGACTGATCCCTCGAAGTCCATGTTGACAAATGTCGAAAGCCTGGATATCAATTCTGCTAGTAGTAGCATAGACACCATGAATGCCCTGGCAGAGAAGTGCACTAATGTGGAAAACCTTGTTCTCTTTAATGAGAGGGAAACTCCGTCAACCGCATTCGAAGCGCTTCTGGGAAATGTGCAACGGGCTGCGGGCCAGCATACCTCGTCGTCGCCCAGCGACGCATCACGACCGTCAGTCTGGTGTCCTCGTCTAAAAAAATTGGAGATATGGGATCGCATGTACGAAATGGACGACTACATCGCAGAATTTGTCGAGAAACGACTTCTAGTCGGCCATCCTATAACAGAGTTGGCAGTCTCCAGCGGAATATGGTTGCCGGAAAAATCTATCGAATTGATACAACGTAGTGTCGAGCGCTTCCGAATCATTGATGATGACGACAGTGATATGGAGGATATTCTATATGATGACGAGGGTGTAGAGTTTGGTCCATTCGGCGACGAGCCTGAAGTCTTTGCTTTGGACTCGAACGAAAATGTGGGGTAGGATTCCCAATAGCATTTCGGTGAAAGATTACTATTCTCATTTCCTAACGGAACAGCGCGTACTCATCCGGCTGATCAAGTTACAAATATAATCTTATTCATAGATTTCATTATGGGGCGCCCTCTTTCAATACCCTTTAATCTAGAGCTTGTTACGCATCATTGCAGCACAAATTTCTGTTTTTCTCATTCTCAGATACATATTAATCAAGAATGTGCACTTCATTTGGCCTATAGTGAACCAATCGATTTGACGTGTATAGCATGGCTACGGTAGCTGATCTGGTCAAAGAAATGCGACAACGGAATCGAACGGGTTTCGCAGTATACGAGTCAAGACATACGCAATTTTTAACGGTCAACACTAATATTGTCAGTGGGTATTAGGACACTATCATGAGCAGGAAAGGAAGACAGTGAATTGAAGCCATGAGTGTTTTCTCGAGCATATACGCTCCAGTTGACATATCTCGACTTCGATATATCGCCAAAGGCTGCAGCAACTTCATGCAGCGAATCGTTTATGTCACGTCAGGTCAGGATAGTGTTTCAGCTGTTTCAGGGTCGTGGAAGCCTATGGTCGCACAGATTGACGACAACGGTGCAGTCCCAAGCGACTCGGACTACGGTCGTTGCGTTGACTTGCGCCGAAGCATTCCTAAACTGGACTATTTGAAGCTTATGCCGGAAAAGACATCGATTTCTTTTAAGACGCTCTTGTATAATGCTGCAAAGTCTGCTGCCCAGAGATCATCGAAGGTTCGAATCTACCAAATCAAATAAGGAATCATCCTTGTGTCACCGTTTGCGATACTTAGAGCTTCGGGGCGGCTTACGCGGCTTTGGCCTAGACGCCCAGAATTGATTAAAGATCTTAAGCATCTTGCATGTCGCGTAGCTTGACAACAGAGAGGAAATGAGCTTCGTTTTGCCACTGAAACTACTGGCGTAACATCAGTAAGTTGTTGCATTAAAGCATTTCAGCTTGGTAACATACACCATAGCTCTGTAGTACAGCTTGTCAGAAATCCCTCAAGCAGTTTTCAGCATTTTGATTTCAAGACTCACCCGCTATGCTCTGCATTCGTAAAATAAGTAAAGGGAAGAAATGAATTAGAGAGTTAACAACCCGCGACGCGTAAATAAACATCAACAGCACGGTCCACATTTAGAAAAGTGCACAGCATGGCTTCACGCATCTACTCTGCCGCGATCCTTTGACATCAATTGGCTCTCCGCTCAATCATTTATTTCCTACTCTCTTCCACTAGGTCTTCTGGGACCTCGGTGGCATCTCAACCAGCCCCAGTCTCTTCTGCTATGACACCACCATTCCAGACTGGACTGGAATACCGTGACCGTTTCTCGAGTGGTTGTTCTCTGGAAAGTAGCACAGCTTTCGAAATTCCCAGGCTCTTTGGTCCAAATTCTATAAAAGACGTCTCCTCTTGCCCACCTTTTGTCTCCCCATCTCTCCCTCGAACCATTACCATCCCTTCCAAGGGACGAGGGATCTTCATCATAGCCACTCAAGGCTTCCTCCTCTACTGTGCTCTTAGGCTCTGCGCGATGCCACACATCATTCTTTCATACTTTTGCCACTCCGCATCCTTATCCTCCGTCGTCTGCACCATATAACACATACACATACACACCGCAGACGGCACGAGCACATGTACCAAACTGGCCGCTTCGAGATAGAGGTATGTGCCACCAACCGTAAACTCTTCATACTCATTCCTCTTTCAGACATAATCATCGCGTTGGGTGGCAGCTCCAACCAGAGTCTGCCACCGCATCAGTCGCATCAACCCACTATCTCTCGACGGCCAGGGCAACAACCCAATCCAGGCTTCCACGGTGGGGGTGGCCGCATCGTGGATAGTGAGGCATAGAATTGGCCATGTAAACGAGCTTCCCATTCATGAAAATAACATACTGACTCATTGTCTCTGTCAGCCTCAGCATATTAATATTGGTCTTCCGCCCCCCAAAAGGCGTGTTGGCAGAGGGCTGTCATTTCAGTGACAGCACAGTGAGTCTGGGTGGATGGGCCAGCTCACTCGAGGGTGCTTCTTTCCATTGGTAGTCGCACTCTCGATACGCCGGGGTCAGGCGAAATGACCGGGGTTGGCCAGTCTTACGAGATTGGGTCAACAAAAGGAAGTGGGTGGCAGGGCCTCTTCTACTCCCGACGTACTATGGCGATGGGTTCGACTGTATTGTCGCTTCCTGTTCCTGGTGCTTATATGCGCGGAGCCATTCTTGTTTCGACCGAGTATTGGGCCGCCATTCTGCGGAGGCATGCTGATTCCTAGTTTCTGGTAAGTGGAATCTTTCTCTTTATTGCAAGCTTCGACTCACCTTGTTTATCAGGACCTGACGACAGATGAATATTATTTTATTGGGGGCAATATACTGATGATATATTGCAATTTTCTTTTCTTTTTAAAAAAACGGTGCTTGGTCTGGCTCGAGACCGGGAGTCGGCGCAAAACATCCAATATGGAGCCGACGGGAGGTGGGTGGGCGGGACCACCTCCGACGGTGAGTGGCTTTTTTTTATCAACGTCATTCTTTTGGTAGCATAACGTAGATAATTACTGAGTTAGTGTTCTAAAGTATGATAGTGTTGCGTCATTGGATTCTGGTGTGATGATGGTGAGTTCGAGGTTCGGCGGTTGTCTTTTTTTTCTTCACCCGAAACAGCCTTCGTTTGTTTGTGATTGTTAGTCCCAGTCGAATGCGAGTTCCCGAATCTCACCTCTTCTCTTTACCGTCATCTGGGTGTCGTGCTGGATTATACAGGGCTTCCCGAGCTTAGGCGACTCTATCTATTTGTTGACCTGCTTCGAAGAACTTGAAGGATGTTAGTTGCCACCCAAATCTCGTCTAAAATGGGTCGTCTTTGTCATCTAGCTGTCGTCGGGGTGCCAATTAACAGAGCACTTCTCTACGACGCGATCATCAAGCCTTTAAGAATGCGTTCTTAAATCTACTGGCAATTACTTGGGTACCACTTTGCAAAGGAGAAAGATAATCGTTCGACAATTATTTGAAGTGGTGAGCATTGTACTTAGGTCTTCATGCAAATTCACCGAATTGTAGCAGATTCTAGATGACAGACACCACGCTAGCATAGTATAGGTCGAGCCTAAGGTTGAGCCCACATTGCGTCGTGTCATGTAATTTTGATATTTTGACGAGTAGGTTGACCGTGAATTTGACGCGCCAATTACAGTCAACGACACGAATGACATAGTCCCTGATAAAAGTTGCATTGCAGTACATATATACCTTTGATATATCAACAGGAGTGTAAAACGGAAGAGGATGAGGGATCATACTGTTATAGGGCGAACGATCGAGAGTGCGAGGCGGAGTGAGAGAATTGAAGTAGATGGAAATAAAAGGGGAAAGGTGAACGAACGGAAGGGGAACGAACGAACAAATGGGTAATAGTCCGTTGCAATGAATCAAGACCCGGATAAAAATTCGAGAGGGGGGAGGGGAAGGAATGATCGAATCGGGAGGCAAAAGAACGAAAATAGAGGAGAAAAAAAAAACAAAAAAAGCGCAAGAGTATATTTTAAATCACGAAGGAGCTTGGAAGCAGAGAAAAATGCACCCCGCAACGGAACAGCTCCCTTCTCACCAAACCCTCACAATCCTTCCGATGGCCCACACCAACCCACCCCCACCGACGGGTACCAGCAATATCCACACCCCAATATCCCACATCACCCGCCTCCCAAACCGTCTGCGCTGTAATGCTCTCTCTTTCCTCACTAACAGCTCTTCTGTATCCCTGTCATGTCTCCCTTCACCATCGACATCGTCAGCCTCAGCGTTAGAGTAATCAGTCCCGGCTGAGCCGGGGGCCTGCCCCGACTCTCGACGCAAAAGCGGCTGGGGGTTGATGAGAATCGACAGCGGTCTCCGCACGTTATGGACAATGATATGCAGCAGTGCGGGAAGGACGTAATTCGAGATGAGGACGAGCAAGACGGCCGCGTCTTCCAAGATGGGTTCTATGGCGCGTGGAAGTAGTGAGAGGAGGAAGAGGAGGAGGATGTGGGTGTAGCGGCTAAGCGGACGGGATGTGAAGCGGCGGACGGAACGGGGCAAGGGGAGAGTTGGGGAGGTGGATATGAGGGGTGGGATAGCGAGAAGGAGGATAAAGGTCGATAAAGTGAGGATGAGGGCTTGGACAGTGTATGAATCCTCCTTGAGAAATTAGACAGAAAAAGATGAGTTTAAGTTGGCCGTGCTGTTTGAGAATGAGGGAAGGCGTACCGAGTAGTCTTTGTCGCCGTGAGATTTGACGGATGGGAAGAGCAGAGGAAGAAGAAGGCCCGTGCCGACAAGTCCTGCCATGGAAGACATGGAGGACACGGAGAGGTATCGTTTTTCCTTCTTGTTCGTGCTCCCACGAAGTCCCATTATCCCAGAGTAAATCTGAAGAGTCGAAAACGACGCGAACGCAAATGCTACCGAGGCTTTGGGAAGAAGTCAGCTTATGGATTCAGTATTCAGGGACCCTGCTGTAAACTTACTGATGTCCTGGAACAAACGGCCCTGTGCCACCATGACTTTGTCCGTGTTGAGTGAACCTTCGGCGTGGGCGTAGATAATCCCAATAAGCCATGCGATATACAAGCCGTCCGAGAAACTGCTGGAATATACCAAACGTTTGCTCTCTAAAGACGGTGCTACACAAAACCATGATAGGAAGATGGTGAACACAATAGACAACACGAGAGATATTGGCACAGGGGTAGGGGCGGTCCAGAGAGGTTCCATACAGCTGACCGCGCCTGCGCGACTTTCAGCTTCAACTACCAGACACGCTTAAATGACTGCTCATACCTTTGAAGTACACAACAGCTAGCAGTAAGCGAACTAGCGAGCTACAGAATCGAGTCGAGGTCCTGATGAAAGACTTGGCCGTATCATGACTTCGGCCCCTCGCGAATGCCTCCGCCACAATGTCTCCTACATCCGTCTTGTGCGTGTACCGAGCGAGCAAAAACCAAATCTGACGTGAGAACACCGACAGGAATGAGAAGACGAGAAGGGCAGGGAGGGATATCTTGACGGGTGCCTGGCTACTGAGGATGAGCATAGCGCCCAACTTCAAGGATGGGGAGAGGAAGTAGATGAATGCAAGCTGGGGTCTGAGGACGATGCCCTGCCCGAGGGGATGCTCGTTCCTGCCAAGCCCCTCGTCGATGTCATCGTCGTCCCCGGAGAACTCAAAGGAACGGTCATCGCTGTCTTCACGGTCGTGGACGAGGATGAGAGCAGCGGAGGAATCGTTGGGTGAGGGTTCGTCTGAGGCGGTGGAAGCCAAAGAGTCGCGGGAATCGTTTGATAAGCGGGGGCTAGACGCCATGCGTGGGCACTGCAGACATGGAACGTCCACCTGGTCGTCGTCGAGCTGCGGAGTGGGGAACGGACGTCTGTCTGTGAGCACACAGTACCGGCGACGGCGACGGCGAGAAGAAAGAATGCTGCGGAGACTCGGACTCGGATTCGGGATCTTGTGGACTTGGGGATTTGGGTCTCGGTCAATTATGTAAGACATCCTCCATTCGGGACAGGACACGAATTCAAAACTCAAGATCTCAAATTTACATGCAATGCCTTCACTGTTATTATTGAGTATCCACACTGTTACTGTAAGCAGGTAGAGAATATCATAATTTAGATCGTTTTGGCGCAGTGAAAAAAGTTTTTCTTCATTTCTAAGGGTAGCCAAGAGGAACAGAAACATGGATGATACCCACACACAGTATGAAGGTCATTACTGAAATGTCCGGACTGAACTAGACCAGAGAGTCGAAACATACCGTGTACTCAACCTCAGACGATGATCCCATACACCCAAAATAGTCAATGCAGACTCAATTGGTTGTATCACATAAGTCGAGCAATTCCATTTCCAAAGAAGACTGGGATGGGCTTCAAGGTATCCCAGAACATCGAGAGCCTACAGTGCTTGTAGTAACCTATAGCTTCAGGCGCTTTCGGACCACACTATCGTTATTGCATTGGCTTCCTATGCAGCATGAGGGGAGTTGCATTATGATTAAAGGGCAGTTCTGTGCCTACTAATCTACTAAAGATTAATCAAAAATCGAGTTCAACTTCAACGGATTAGGCCCGGACTCACATAAGTATAAGAAGAGATAAAGCAAAATACACGGCCCTCAGCTTCCATAAGGCAGCAGCTTGTGAAGTTTCGCACTCTGTGTTTTGTCGGAGTAAGCAGTCTGAGCCAGATGGTTTTTGGTGCCGTTGCTTTTGTGTGCGTTCAAATGCTGATGACAAGCATGGGCCTACATTAAAATGAAAGGCTCATGAGTCCAAATGCTCGTGCGTAGATGGGGGGCTGAGCACATACCCGCTTGAATTGACTGTTTGCAATTGCCTTCCACCGTTTCTTTGCTCCAGAATGGCTTTTGAGCTTTGGGAAACTTGACGCAGCAGACGTTGAGAACGCCCTCGAGCTCCCCACGAAGTTGAAGAGGCGTACAGAGAACATGAATGAAAGCGTGAAGCCGTCCTTCGTCATCATCAGCGACACTTTGCGCTGAGATGATCGACGTCGACGTTGAATGGTTGCCGCGCGTCGACAGATTCTCTTTAGCCTTTGACCTGCATAACTACGCCGACTGTCATTCCAGTTCGCCACGCTCATAGTTATCGGCGACCATGAGTGAGAATGCTGCACCGACTCCGAGGGATGATGTCGACAAAGTAAGTCAGGATCAATAGCGTGCTTCGACAACAATGAGCTGACCGAGCTTCGTCCCAAGATGCGCCTCAAGAGACTAGCTAAGCTTGGTACTCCCGCTCCTTCGCCCGGCGCTGCCTCCTCCGCTGCCTCCCCACCTCCAAGCTCTCCTGCAAACTCTACGGGCGCCAGAACGAAACCAAAACCCAGTCCAGCTCCTGCTGCCATTGCTTCGACGCCTCCGCCGGTGGCGTCGTCCTCGTCCGCGCCGCCCATTAGAAAGGCAACACCGAATGTGTCCGTAAAGCTCGATGTATCCACTTGGGAGCACGACGCCATTACTCAAGTCTTCGGGATCACCCTTGATGTACGCGCTTCTACCGCTGATTAGAATGTACCTTGCATTAATGATCGATTAGAGAGCATATGCTGAACAAAGAAGCTTTAAGCCAGTGTGGCTCAAGACGCTGCAGCAAGAATTAGAGTCGGAACAGCCTGGTGCGCATGATCACTCTGTTGATTTGAACTATAATAATACTCCCGTGTGGAATCATCAGGTGGACCGAGGCCGCTCAAGGTCACGCAAGAAGTAGCGGACAGGATATTGATCGCACGGCTCGATGTGGACCCTAACGCAATGTCGTGCGTATATGTTATTCTGCGAGGGTATTCATGACATTTATCCTTAATGTCTGGATAGTGATGATGTAGAGTACCTTCCGGTCCTTGCGTCACTCCCACCCAACGAAACAGTGTTCGACTATCTCGTGGGTTGCTGGAGGCGCCACAATGGCATACGAGCGGCTTTAGTCAAGAAAGTAAGCACGCTTCCCTCATGAAAGTTACTTACTGCTGATTGGCCTGGGATGAGCCAGAATTACACCCCGCAGGACACTCAGCACGCGCTGTCTGTATTAGACAAGCTCAAAGAACTAATTATAAGTTATGCAGGGTTGGATCTGCAAGATCCAAGCATGTTCCCTCAGCCAGAGACGTCAGTCCCAATAATAAGTACATCTAAGCCCATTCTCATTATTGGCTCTGCAGAAAACCACTAGGACCCCCAGAACTCTTGTCAAGTCTCCTCTCCCTATCAAGCCTCACCGACCCTCTCTCAAGTAGCCAATCCAACACCGTCCTTCCTTCAACCGAAGTCCCCCTCTTCCTACAAGACCTCGCCCACCGATTTGAACCCGATAACGCTATCCCCGACGTCCTCGGCGGGACGATCCGCCTCCTTCTCTTCAACGATTGCCTCGCTACACGCGAGGGCTTAGGCGGCGCAGATGCCGGCTGGCGACGTGTGATGAGCGGGCTGGAGGCGCTTATCTCGATCAAGCCGATTGCGGTCGCATTGACGAGAATGCCGGAGTGGAATCCGGAGCGGGCGACCGCACCGAGTCTGGAACTGACGAGCTTGATGGGACCCTTATTAAGATTGGGTGTGTTTGGGAAAGAGTGGGTGAGTGTTGTATTTCTTACATAGCTCTGGAAGAAATTTGTTGGCTGACGGAAACAAAAAGACGTATATTGGCAATACATACTTCTCTGACCCAGAAAAAAGGAGCCAAGGAGACGTGGAGTCTTCAAATGCCAGTCTGAGGGGTACGCTCAGGAGTCTGCAGGTTTGTGCTTTCGTTCGTGTCAGTCTAAGCCACTGCTGATGTCGTATACACAGTCGTCGCTCTTTCAAGTATTCAACACCTTAGTCCGAGCGTCACCTGAATCCAGGGAGTCAGTCTTGCAGTACTTCTCAAGGGTCGTTTCGCTCAACGTGAAGAGGGGTGGCATGCAGGTAGGATCGGTCTATTTTACATTCACCCTCTTTTTCGATAGGCGCCTCATACGCTGAATAGGTCGATCCAAACACCGTTGCTTCCGATAGTTTTATGATCAACCTCCAATCCGTTCTCTTGAGCTTTGCTGAGCCATTCATGGATGCTACATACTCAAAGGTAAGCTTGGTCCTCAGATTTACTACCCTACATCTATTAATTTATGTTTTCCCTCCAGATTGATCGAATCGATCCTCTATATTTGGGCCGAACAGACCGAGTCGATGTTAAAGAAGAAACGCGCCTTAAGGCCACAAGCGACGAAGTCTCGAAGTGGGCCGAAGAGGTCAAAGCTGGCGGTGGTATGTTGCCTTCCAATGTCCAAGGGGGAGGGGAGAGGACACTAAGACGAGATGAAACTGATGCGCACCTCCGCAGGCCCAGCACCAAACTTTATCTCGGACATCTTCTACTTGAACACTGCGATGAATCACTACGGACTTACTCGCGCGATCCAATCATTTAATGATTTGCACAAGCAAGTCGACGACATCTCGAGGCATATTGAGTTTTTGAATGGGACACTGGGGAGTATCCCCGCTGGCGTGAGTGCTAATCCTCCGTATAATGGTTTGTGATGGTTTGAAGGCCCATTGTATTGACCATAAATGGGACTGTAGAACCCGTTGATAATGCGTACCCAAGCTGCGATCGAAGCCGCCAAGAAAGAAAAGGCGAAGATCCACACGGAGCAATTCGCGTACCAAGTGCAGCTATTGGACCCGGAATTCGTACTCCGACAGTTGGGCTTCACGAACTTTATGGAGACGTGGCTTATTCGTCTCGTCGATCCGAAGAAGGCGCACCCGAAGAGTAATGTTCAGTAAGTATCCCTCCGTCTTTTGTGTGTCATAGTCGTTGGGCTTACGATTGGAACTATAGAGTTCCTCTACCCAAAGATATCCCGACCGAGTTCAGGATGTTGCCGGAGTACTTCATTGAGGATATTGTAGACTTCTTGTTGTTCCTCATGGTGTAAGTCGCATTTATCCTGGCAATTTCTGACATTGAAATGTAGTATTAATCGCGGCGATGCAGGAACGCGCCTCAGACGTACAACCTCTCGGGAAAAAATGAGTTGGTCATCTGGGCGCTGACGTTCCTCCGTTCGACGTGGTACATCAACAACCCGTTCCTGAAATCCAAGATCAACGAGGTACGATCTTACTGTTCATCTTTTCGCCGATTGGAACAGAAGCAATTTTGACATGAGTATGCAGTCAATTTTTTACGGCACACTTGCGTACGGAAGGGAGCAAAACGGTGTGCTTGGCAACGTCTTGAATACACATTTATTCGCTCTGGAACATCTTATTCCTGCGTTGATGTCATTTTACATTGGTATGCACGAAATTACTTGCTGAGGTCCTTTTGATACGAATTCAAGTGCAGAGGTTGAGCAAACGGGTGCCAGTTCTCAGTTTTATGATAAATTCAGTAAGCAACGCTGTGATTTTCTTCGGAGCGGAGGCTAACTTCTGCTACCTAGATGCTCGGTGATTAAGAATTTTGTGATATTTTAAAAATTATTTTGTCTGACAAACGTCCCAGTCGGAATATTGCATACATCCTTAAGGCTGTCTGGAACAACCCATCGCACCGGCAAGCTTTGAACAAAGAGGCGAAGTGAGCTCTTCCTTTTTATCGACAATGCTCTGTGGTCTCTAATATCCCCCAGAAACATGGATAAATTTGTCCGATTCGTCAATCTTATGATCAACGACGTCACATACCTCATGGATGAGTCGCTTAGCGAACTATCGCAAATCGCGGCCATCGAGCACGAGATGGGGACACCCGAGTGGCAGACTCAATCAATGCAACATCGACGGGAAAGAGAAGGCACGCTTCGCGGACTGGAGCGACACGCCTCCGGATACACCACCCTCGGTCGCTCTACCGTCGACCTCCTCATGATCTTTACCGCCGAGACCAAAGAACCCTTCATGGTTCCCGAGATCGTGGACAAACTCGCTGCGATGCTTGACTACAACCTTGACGCGCTCGTCGGTCCGCGCTGCGCGAATCTCAAAGTGAAGGACCGCGAAAAGTATCGGTTCGACCCACGCAAGCTGCTCAGCGATATTTTGCAGATCTATCTCAACTTGGCAAATCAGTCTGAGTTCGTGCGGGCGGTAGCGAATGATGGGAGGAGCTACAAGAAGGAGCTGTTTGAGCGCGCAGCGGGGATTGCGAGGCATCGGGTGTTGAAGACGGATGATGAGATTGAGCAGTTGAGGCTCTTTGTGGTGAAGGTGGAGGAGATGAAGGCAACACTTGAGGCTGAGGACGATCTGGGAGAAGTACCAGACGAGTATCTTGGCGAGCCTCTGCATTCTCTCAAGTCCCCGAGCTTGTATACTGATATGAGAATGTCTATAGACCCGTTGATGTGCACTCTGATGCGTGATCCAGTCATCTTGCCATCATCGAAGGTCACCATCGACCGATCCACGATCAAAGCACACTTACTTTCAGACTCGAAGGATCCTTTCAACCGAGCGCCACTCGCCATCGAAGATGTTGTACCCAGTGAGTATCAAATCGTGACTCTCCTAAATGAGGACTTAACCAATGACTACTTGTGTAGATGAGGAACTGAAGGCGCAGATTGACACCTTCCTCGCGGAACGCAAGAGCAAGAAGACGGCCCTCGACATGCCGGAAGCTGAGGTTGTCAACATGGGCATGGACATTGCAGACTAATCATGGGACAATTAAAGGACGCACAATATTGCATAGAATAACCCATCCTTTTTTTTTCCTCGCATACTCTTTGTGCTCATACATGTACACTAATATCTATCAGTTTAAAGCAAGAATCCGTATCAATGGACACAACCCAAACCAAGAAAGGAAGAAATATAGCAATTTCAAAGACGGGTCCCGACAGATAGTCTAACTTGGAGGATATGTAGCATTCACGTCGGGCGCAACCATCATGAAGGTACCACCTACTGGGCTACCCAACCCGTTGTCAGCCGCGAAACGGCTTAGATTGAAATTATACCTCGAATCGTCCGAATCGAGGCTCGCCAACTCCATCTCCTCGCCGAACGCGCACGGCTGGTCGAATAAGAAGAAAACATAGCTGTGCGCCGAACGACGTAAACGTTTATCAGTAAAATGTTCCGAATGCACCGTAAACGCCCTCTGAAACGCCGCATGCCAGTGGGTAAAAGAGAAAAAACGACCTACCGATGCGCATCAGATCCGTTGACAGGTCTCGGATCCCAGTAGAAATTCCAAGCCGGCGTCGAGTTTAAGAGCCAACTCAAGCCATCCGAGTTGGGCTCTCCGAGTGTGTAGTTCCCTGCGAAGAAGTGGCGAACCTGCGAGACTGAGCGATTCTGGGGTGTTGGCGCATCGAGGTCGACCATAGCGATCATGAATGTTTGCTTGGTGGCTTCGGGAGATGCGTTTTGAATACCGAACATCGGCGCAGGGATTGTTGCTTTTCCGGAAATAGAACAGACGAGGGAGGATGAGAGCGCGTTTGGATGGTGGAGTTGATGGAAGAGTGCGTTACCGTTTCGGGGAAGATGTTTCCCTGCTTCCACATCGACGATGGTCTTGTTTACCTGAGGATAAACTACCTCAAGCAGATCTTTCGGCCGGAACGTCATGGACACGTCCTGCGGAATCTAGGAAGGCGAAAGAACCAATGCGTCAGGCGGATCGGCCATAGGTATGATTTTGAAGAGCCGCACATCTGCTGCTTCGAAAGCAGACTGGACCTTAGCTAGGCTAGCATCATGCGCGCTGCATAGCAGGGCTAGGGTAGAAAAGCAGTAAGCAATTAAGGACGTGGAAATCATGACGATGGAAAGAATTCTGAGGAAACATTTCAGTTTCAGTGCCCCAGCTCTTTAAGTATTCGTAAAGACGTGGCGATGTCAGCCAATGGCCAGAGTTTGGTCAAGGCTGGCATTAGCGGACGTTCATATAGCCAACGGGAGAACGTAATCTAAACGGTGCAGATTTGACTTATTTGGCGATGTACTGAAGGGTCGCTTAAGTGTCAAAAAACTAGGCTGGCTGCGAAATGTGTTGTATTTGAAAATCTGCCTTTGCGCTCCATCAGACGCCTAAAAAAATCGATGCCGAGCGTCCCCGATAATGGCAGTCAGGCATACATTCCAGCATAATGAAACAAAATATCGCCGGCTTTGAGTTAAGCGCTTTCGCGCAGACTGCGCAGTTCTAGTACGAAACGGCCGTTCTACGAAAGTAATAACCATTGTTCATAATTGTGAATCAATTCATCAGAAACGTGACATAGAACCAATACAGTAACCTGGAGATTTCAAGCCGTTGTCGCCGTTGTGTTCGGGTCAGGCCCAACAAGAATGAAACTCCCGCCAAGGGGGTCTCCGAGCCCAACGTCAAGTGCAAATTGCGAGATGTTGAAGTTGTTGGTAGGCGTACTCGCGTTGACCTCCGTCTGGTCATTAAATCCGGAAGGTTGGCTAAACAAGAGGAACACATAGCTAGATAAAGGCGCTGAATCAATAGCGTGATACACATATACAACCTTTCTATAACTTACCGATGGGGATCTGAACCCGCCGGCGGTGTTGGCTGCTTGAACTCGGACAACGCAGGCGTTGAATTTGCGAGCAAAGAAAGCCCCTCAACGTCCGGGGAAGTCAGGTTGAAGTTACCGCCCAAAAAGTGGCGTATCTGTGCGCTCGATGGATCTTGAGGAGTCGGAGCATCGAGATCGACCATTGCTACGACGAAAGAGCCCGCGTTTGCATCCGTGGACGCATTTTGTATGCCAAAGATAGGCGGAATAGCTGTCTCTGTGGATCGTGATAGAGAGGCTCGTCGTATTACCAAGAAGATATGCATGGATACTCACGGTTACGAGCTAGCTGATCCCCTGCAGTCACGTTTACGGATGAGCCATCTGCCTGAGGAAATGACACCTCGAGCAGCGTGGTGGGGCTGAAGGTTATGGTGGCGTTTTCTGGGATCTTGCAATTTTTCAAACTCAGCTTGAGTATGGAAAATAAAGCCGATTCACGTACGTTTGCCCCTTCGAAGGCAGCCGTCACTTGCTCCAAACTGATGTCCTGAGCATTAGAGAGCAATGCACCAAGAGCAATACATAGAGAGAAAACTAAGCGCGAGAGCATTGTAAAGACGGTTGGTTTCCTTCGTGCACCTTCATTCCCCTTATATTTTACTGTGAAAATATGTTGCTTGAGACCCGGCTCGCGAGGTCGTTGCTGCGTGTCGCCATATGCTCTGCAGCTTCTACGATTTGCGACCGGCCGCCGAAACCTCGCACCATTTCCACGCCTAGGCTTAGATTAATCCCACACGACCAACAGTGTACAATATCGATGTGTTGGATTGAACAAGGAAAGGTGGAGTGAGCGCATTCCGTTCCGATATTGAGGCGCGATGGAGTCCAATCAACGATCAAGTATGAAAAAAATCGTTCTCACTGTGATGGCGCTCGGGCTCAGTCATGCGAATTCTACAGCATCCTTTGTAAACATTTGTTCACATCCAGCTCGAAAGGACGCGCTGTCGAAGGCAACTGGAATGAATGAGAAGCAGCGCAGGAGACAACTGCCGGTGCGTCGGTATTTCGGCAATAAACATAAACACATGATATTTCCGTAACTGGAGACTGAGCATATAGTCACTGAATGTTATGAGGTGATGTTTTCTGGAAATAGTTCAAGTGCTGGGATCGGGCCCAACGAACATGAAGCTCCCGCCCAGTGGATTTCCAAGACCCGTTTCAGCAGCAAAGTCGCTGATACTGAAATTAGTGACTGGAGTTGTGGAATTCACCTCCGTCTGATTATTAAACCCGTCAGGCTGTTGGAACAGCAGGAAAACGTATCTATTCATAACTGCATCAGGAACTGGGAGTGATCGCGCATTTTTAGTATCGAAGTCAGAAGAGCTTACCGATGAGGGTCAGAACCAGGAGGAGGCGCGGGCTGAATAAACTCGGAAAGTGCTGGTGTACTATTCGACAAGAGGATGACGCCTTGCGAGGTCGTGCGACCAAGTTGAAAGTTGCCTCCCAAAAAATGTCTGATTTCCGATTCGTTCGGCATCTGCGGGGTGGGTGGATCCAGGTCTACCATCGCCACGACAAATGTACCACTCGGGGACGCAAATGATCCTGCTTGCTGTATGCCAAATTGTGGAGGAATGGCAGTTTCTAAAGCAAGTTCGCGAGAAAAGTGTCAGTAGTGATGTTTTTTTTATGATCTAAACGCACCATTGCGGGGTAACTGTACGCTTGCATGGACGGGTACAGATGATCCGTCGGCTTGAGGAAAGCTAACTTCAAGAAGAAGGGACGGGCTGAAAGTGATATTTGCCGCGTTAGTCACCTGAAATGTGCTGTGCTCAGTCTCCTCGTTCGTTCGCAGCACTGAACAATACTAACTTACGTTGAAGTCTTGGAAAGATTGTTCAACACTTGCGAGGCTTGTGTCTTGAGCAAAGGCAAAAGACGCCACAGAAAGCAGCGAAAGGAGTATCGGAGCGGTGAACATGATGTCCTTGATATTTCTAAACTTGAGTGAAGGGATGTCTTTCCCTTGTTACATGCGGCAGAGTTTTATACTTTGTAGAGGCAGAAGGTGCGATGCGTGCGACGAACGGAGTTCCGTAGGTGTGAAGGTCGGTCCATATACTTGAGGAATTTCGGAACTGTGAGCTCATTGACAAAGGACAATCATTTTCATGACGACCTGGGAATAGCTTCCACAGCGTCACAAGGCACAGCGAGACTCTACAAAAAGAGTTCATGCGTTGAACCCACACGCTTGCCCAAGGAAGGAGTCGAAGAAGAAAGCTTACTGTATACGCCATACTTGCGGCATGTTGCAATATGATGGGATACACACACACGCTTCAAAGGAATGCAAGTAATCATTTATTACTTAGAAATGTCTAGAACAACTCTTCCAAGAATTTTGCCTTGCTCGATTTCATCATAAACACTACAATCATAATCCATCAGTATTTGACGAAATGACTTGAAAAGTCACGCACTCATTTAATTCCGAAAGGCCTCGAATGGTATATGAGGCCTTGACCTTGCCACTAGCTACGAGTCTATACGCCTCCACGGCATGCCGCCGATTTCCGATGACAACACCCTTGATGGTCAGGCAGCGGCCCACAGCATAACTAACGGGAACTTCTAACTTCGCAGTTGGCGGCAGCCCAACAAGGATCAGTGTTCCACTTGGTCGGAGATAATAGCAAGCAGAACTGAATGCGTCGTCGGTGCCAGCGAGAGCCAAAGCAGCTTGTGCGCCGATATCTGTATATGCACGTACGTCGGCCACGATATCGGTAGACAGGCGGAAGTCAAAAAATGCCGATGCACCCAATGACATACAGAACTTTCGTTTTTCGACCCCCGTATCAATCGCAACAACTCGGTAACCCATGGTCAAAGCAAATTGAATGGCTATATAAAAGGCCTATTAGTATGACGGGGGAGAGCTATCTAGATAATTGATTACCAAGATGACCTAGGCCGCCACCTGCACCAAGTATGACTACCCAGTCGCCGACAGACAAATTTGCCTGACATAGAGCGGAATATACGGTCAAACCCTAGTATAATGTCAACGAAGTTTTCAAGTAGAACAATGGACCATACCTACTGCACATAAAATTGGCGCTGCATCCGTGTCGGAAATACCTTCTGGTATGCGAGTCACAGTAAAGGCGTCTGCGACGACATATTCGCAGAAAGTTCCGTCCATCGTATTCCCGTGAGTTTCGAACTTCGCGCAATCTAACGTGGACAAAAGCTATGGGTCAATACTTGGAAGAATGAATAACATATCACATACTGCTTTCGTAGCCCTTCAAACACAGGTCGCAATGGTAACATGATTTAGCTGCATATTTCACGCCGACTCGCTGCCCGACTTCAACCGGAGACATATACGTATGTTCCCCAATAGCCACGATGATCCCGATCCCTTCATGTCCACCAATCAACATTGACTTCGTTTTCATCGGAAACGACTGGGTTTTGACCGCCAGATCTGAGTGGCAGAGCCCGGAGTACGAAAGTTTGACGAGACATTGTCCAGGCCATAAGTCTTTAGGTTGGACCACCGGGAAATCTGTGACCAGAGATGCGGGGCCACCTACTTCAGGCTGAAGGAACGCACGTTGCGTCGACGGGATGATAATATTCTGAGTAGCCATTTGACGATGCGACCGGTCTGTGTCCGACGATCTTTATACCCTTGCGCCACATGTGTCCGCACTTTGAGAGGCGCAAGGGAATTGAATGTTCATGCCAATGGGGCAGCAGGATGAGCCGGACCCTGGATCACGAGTCTAAGATTCTCAGCTGAGATCGCGCACAACGATGCAGGTGTCGAGCAGCGATCAGACGGAACGGTGATAGATAACAGAGCAGTTTGTACAGATAAAGAGGCCAGGAGGTCATCGTCATTCACCGACGGTGCGCTGACGACTCAGGAGAAGCTGAATGTCCTGAAGGAACATGAAAAAGAATTCTCGGCGATGGCGGCAGAATCTTTCCCAATACAGTCCAAATATAGTAGGTCATGCTCACGCTCATGCTTACGCATATAAACGCTCCATGTCGAATAAATTCACCATTCGGTAGAAATGTGATACGAATTAAAGCGATAACGAGTGAAAGAACGCAATTATAAAATGTTAAAAGATCTCCCATACACAAATTCAGTCCAGAAAAAGAACAATGTCCAGTCACGAATCGGTATCTTCGATTCATCCCTACGCAGAAGTCATCTCATACGAAGAATTCCCCTTCCCCCACTTTGCGCGGTTGAACTCAAGTTGCCGCCGCTCGTCGTCTCCGACGCTGAGAGGCAGCGTCAAGCCGAAGTAGATGTATATGCAGACGGCGATGAGCTCCATGAGAATTCCCATAAAGAAGAATGGGACCCAGCTGCCTCCACCGAAGCTCCTGAAGGCCTGTAGTCGAGTTGCAGTGGCGAAGGTCGAGAGGAGAGAGTAGATAATTCGGACGACGAGGAAGGGGAAGGAGCATGTTATTCCTATGAGCAGCTACGCAGTTGAAACCATACAGTTAGCATAGTGCCTTTTGAAGGAATACACGAAAAAAAGAAGTACTCACAATCTTATGATAGTTCACAAGATGCCTCCTTGCAACCCAGAATGCCGCCACTACAACACCGACGAGGGCAAGTCCGGCCGCGATCATGATCGAACCTACTTTCCGCAGCGTTGTCCCATCACTTATTTCGTTTGCGTCGTCGCTAACTGTCTTGCTGACGCCGACAACGGTGATGATAATACCGATAACGACAACAAGGTTGAGTAGATGCATTTTCTTGGGGGTGATAGTTTTGTGATGTTGGATGATATCGGAACCGCTGGATATGCAGAAAGATCAAACATATTCAGAATTGTTGCTTCGTGCAGAAGAAAGTGAAGAGGTTGCTCACGCTACTTCAAGGAAAGCGACCGTGGAATGTATTAGAGGTGCCAATCCGAGAGACTCGAGCACAAGAGCGCCAATAACGAGCCCTCTCGACGGTGAGAGATCTACAAGTCAGCCCGTCAATAAAAATCGCACGAAAAGCCATGGACGAAGCGGAACGAGACACCCACCAGCAGCAATCCTCAACGCTCCACCTACGATCCGAATCAGCGCGAACGTGAAGATGAACAGCCATCCGAGATGTCTTCGGACGCCGTGGCGGATGAGGAGGACGAGCGCGAGGGCAAAGATGAATGGATAGATAACGAGAATGGCAATAGCGACGTCGCCTCGAGGACTAAGAGATCCCATGCTAGAATAGGTGTTCTGTTGTCTTGAGTACTAGACTAGGCTGAGAAGGAACAGTAGATAGGCGGATGTGTGGTATGGGAGGAGTTGATTCGTTCTCGGGTCGTAGCTTGATCGTGCAGAAACCATTCAGCACCTCCAGCGTCCTTTATATATACCCATCCCTTGTCTTCCCATTATCCGTCTTTGCAGTGCAGGGTCCGCATCTCCAGACTAGCCGACATCCACGCTCCTAGCAAACGTAGAGGAAGTGTCTCAAACGAAACATCGAAAAACGCACCGCCATCGAAAATCCATCCGCGCCAAACCAGCTAAACTTAGACTCCTTCCATAAAAGGAAGGTACTCGTCGGACTTCTTGCCGCGCTCGTGCAGAATTGACAGTTTCTCATCAGATCAGCAGGCATGGGCGCGCAGGAATGTACGACTGGCAAGTGAAAAGAGCATGCGAGCGCAATCATTGGCTTTGGATGAGCGGTGTTAGTAGGCCAGTCGGTAGCTTAGGGTTATGGGATGGGATGACTCGGAGAGGCCAACCAACCTCGAGTTTGGAGGTTGATCTGTTGTTTCAGTATATTAGAGGATCCTCCTCGCCCGCCATCGACCGCCATGCTGTCTTCGAATTCAGAGACCCGACGAGAGTGTGGCGGATCCATTGCACTTGGAAGCAATGATCCCTTGCTTTCGTTTACTGTATCAACGAGCATCAAACCATCCCCAAACGAGCCAATGATGGTAAAAGAAGCGACAACGACGCTAAGTGATAAACTTCATGAGAAAAGTGAATTCCAGCTGATGCAATCATACACCTGCCGTCGGAAATAATATGTCCCATGCCGTCAGTAGTAGAACCCGATCTTGATGCACAGACCCTACAACGTATAGGAACGAATCCAGAAAAAAAACTCGAATATCCATTGATTTCGAGAGTAATGATTAACCTACTAGTTTTACTGCTACACGCCATGCATTGTAAGCATCCAAATATCATCTGAATCTACCGACGAAACAAGCCCCAGTCCTCGCGAAAAGTCACGAGTAAGGAAAAGAACGAACGAAGAAGAAAAGAAACCACAGAAAGCGTAACAATGAACAAGTCCAGAGACTCGTTAGAAGGTCATTCTTCGGTAAAAACGTGACGAACGTAAGAAAGAAAAGAAGAACCAAAAGACATTAAACATATAAAATGTGAGGAGGTTGAAGAGGAATGTACCGGGAATGTATCTCAAACAAAGGGGAATAAGCTACGTGCAAAGGGGAAGCAAGTTGCGCGAGGGAAATGAAGAGGCAAGGGGAGGGGAGGTGAGAGTGAAAAAAAAGCCTGTAGTCTGATGATGCGAGTGCAAATTCCGTTTAGAGTAGCGCCGACAACGTGATGCAATAGGTGAAATAAGATGATATCGAGAGAAATTGAGAGGGGAGGGTAAAGTCTACGTCTACTTCTTCGAGAGCCCCTGTAGCTGTACGTATTCGTAGTAGCCACCCTTGAGGGCGAGGAGCTGGTCGTGGGTTCCCGACTCGCTAACACGGCCTTCTTTGATAAAGTAACTGCAAAAGACGACTTTAGTACACATTGATCCCCTCAAAAAGAGACAAACGAAAAACGTACATGCAGTCAGCGTTTTGAATGGTGGATAGACGATGAGCAATCGCGATCGTCGTTCGTCCCTTCGCAGCCTTATCCAGCGCCTCCTGTACCACTTTCTCCGAGTTCGAGTCCAACGCACTCGTAGCCTCGTCCAATAACAGGACCTTCGGATTCCGCAATAATGCCCTCGCAATCGCAATACGCTGCTTCTGACCGCCTGAAAGTTGGGATCCCTTCCCGCCCACGTTCGTGTCGAAGCCTTGTGGGAGGGAGTTGATGAAGTCCAAGATGTTCGCGTCGCGACAAGCTGCCTCGATCTCCTCCTGCGTTACCTCTTCGTGCGGCTTCGTCGCGCCTAAGAGAATGTTGAAGCGGACCGTACCAGCGTAGAGTGTCGGCTCCTGAGAGACGAGAGCAATGTTCTTGCGGTATTCCTGGATGTTGAGCCTCGAGATGTCCTGGCCGTCGATGGTCACCTTGCCCGCCAATGGATCGTAGAAACGTTCAATAAGCTGGATCGTCGTACTCTTTCCACAACCGGAAGCACCGACGAGGGCGATGTAAGTTCCAGGCTTGACCTCAATGTTGAGATCACGGAGAACACGAACACCAGGACGCGTGGGGTAGCGGAAGTGAACATTCTCGAACCGGATATGTCCTTGACATTCTTTCATAACGTCGCCTTCCGTCGATTCAGCATCAATCTCAGGGACAGAATCCATGATACGGATAATCTCCGATCCGGCGCCCTTTGCGGATGAGATATCAGGAACGAACGAGAAGACATTTCCAGCCTGGATGGCGCCGAAAGTGACACTAAACAGACACACAAAGAATGGTGTGGTGCCAAACTCGAGGTTGCTGACACCCCTAGAACCGAACCAAAAGACGAGCGCAATGACGAACATCATCATACCCTGGGAGATAGCATAGACTAGGTTGGACCAGAGCGCAGTGCGGTTCGAGCGAATGAGCGGCTCCCGAAGAGACTCGCTGTAAATTTCTAAGCACTCATTCTCACGGGTCAACGACGCGACAGTACGGATGGCGCCAGCAGCCTCGCAAGCAAGCTGAGCAGAGTGCTCGTGTGCCTTCTTGTTCTGCTGGTCCTTAAGCACGACAACCTTGAGTCGGATGAAACCCGCGGAGACGAGGAGAGGCATGCAGGCGATAGCGACCAAAGCCACTTTCCATTGGTAGGCAAGACCAATGACCATCCCGCCAATGATCGTCGAGATAGACTGGACAATCGCGCCGAGAGTAACACCAACCAAACCATTGACCTTCTGCGGGTTATCGCTCAAGCTCGAAGTCAATGATCCAGTGTTGTTCTTGTCTTGGTCAAAGAATTCGATGTCCTGACGAAGGATGGATTTGAAGCTCAGAGATCTGAGTTTCGACGTCAAATGCGCAGCGGCAGCGGCGAACTCGTAGTTCTGGATGCCAATGGTGATCATAGAGAGAATAGCGATGATGAAGAACCACAACGCGTTGCGGTCACCTTCGTGACGAAGGAGATGGTGATCCGTGGCGTTTTGGAACGAAGTGACTGCGATGGCGTACACGATACCGAAAGCCGGATAGACCATTCCAGTCATGACGGCAAAAATGGCACCGATGAGATAGCTCTTCCAGACGTTGGCCTGCAAAACACCGAACCGCTTGAAGATGTAGATCAAACCGAAGTCATCCTCCTCCTCACCCCGCTCCTTGAGCTTCTTCTCGATCAATTCACTCGCCAACGACCGGCCCGACTCCTTCCTTCCAAGTGGGATCTCATCAAGCGCCTCCTTCGAGTACTTATGAGCCAAACCCTTCTCCCCGTCGATCGATTTGCCTTCCTCGCTGAGACTGCTGTCCTCCGTGTCCTTTCCTTCTTCCGCTTCGCGAAGTTTCTGAGCTTGTACGAGCTTCGCATAGTGGCCATTCGGATCTGCGACGAGGCTTTCGTGCGTACCGGATTCGAGCACACGACCTCCACCCATAACGTAAATGTTGTTCGCGTTCTTGATCGTACTGAGCCTGTGAGCGATGGTGATTGTCGTGCGTCCTGCAGAAGCTTTGTCGAGTGCATCCTGCACCACACCCTCACTCTGCGTGTCCAGAGCACTTGTCGCTTCGTCAAGTAGGAGAATCCGGGGATCACTGACAATAGCTCTTGCAATGGCTACACGCTGCTTCTGACCACCACTCAGCAAGAAACCGCGCTCGCCGACCATGGTGTCGTAACCGAGAGGCAGCTTGGAGATGAAGCCATCCGCGTTAGCCTTGATACATGCCTCCTTGACCAGAGCGAACTTTTCCTCCTCCGGGGCGTGCTCAAACTTGGTGTTAATAAGCCCGTGTGCGACGTTGCCTTTGATGGTAGTGGCAAAGAGGACCGGTTCCTGGCTGACCAACCCAATTTGCGAACGAAGCCATTTGACGTTGAGGTCGCGCAAGTCCACACCATCGAGTAGAACGCGTCCCTTGAGAGGATCGTAGAAACGCTCGACGAGGTTTACCGTTGTCGACTTTCCTGAACCAGAAGCACCGACGAGAGCGACGGTCTTACCAGCTGGGAAAGTGAGCGTGAGATCCTGGACGATAGGAACATCGGGACGGGATGGGTAATTGAAATCGACGTTCTCGAGCTCGATTTGTCCGATGACCTTCTCCGGACGCAGGCCGCCTTCGTTCGAGGAGTCGATGGTCGGCACACGGTCAATCGTATCCCAAAGCTTAGCAGCAGCTCCACGAGCGTGCGAAATCGCTAGAAGCAAAAGGTAGAACACATGAGCATCGTAACGATATAAAAATAGAGCGATAGGGGCGCTTGCTTACCTTGCATTTCAGGAGCAAGCATGGCCAGCGAGAAGGAACCAATGAGGATAGCAATGAACACAGTAACGATGATCCCGACCGTTGCATGTCCGTGGATGACAAGCGTCGTGCCGAAACTAAAGGCCAGAGCATATGCAGAGTATATGACAAAGAAGAAGACCGAGAGACCGCAGCCGTGCACCAATGCAGACTTAGAGTCGACTATATGCGCCTTCTCGATATGCGAGTCGTAGATGGAAGACAAGATGCGCTGGGTACCGAAAGCCTGAGCTGTGCGGATGGTCGAGATGACCTCTTCGGCGACAGAGCCGCCCTCAGCAACGTGCTTAAGGGATTGTTGCATGTATCTTGAGACAAGCTTGTTCATCACCGCTCCGGCAATGGCGATACACGGAAGAATGGAAGACAGAGCCAATGCCAGACGCCATGAACGGACGTATGCCACGACGAAACCGGTGACGAATGCAGCCAGGAATTGGACGACAATCGCCACCTTTTCGGAAATACCATTTTGAATCAAGTCTTCAAGACAAATCCCGCGTACGTCAGTACAAATTCAAGACGCACGATAAGACAAAGAATCACGTACGAGTGTCGGTTTGAATGCGCGTTGCAATTTCACCGGCTCCCACGTTATCAAAGAAAGCAATGTCCTGGCGAAGGATGGCCTGGAGATAGTTTTCACGTATGCGTTTCGAGGTGACCTCACCGGTGTAGATCCAGGCGTACATGTAAATGAACACGGCGAGAAACATGCCGAGACCGATATAAACAAGGTAGGAAGCGTCAAGAGAAGCGACATGTCTGAAGTGACTGGCGGCACTCTGAATTTCGTCCGGAGTGCCAGTTGCGACAGCCGTGCCAAATTCAACAAAGCTGTTGGTGAGGTTACCGAAAATGATACTCATAAGCGGTTGAGCTGCACCAGCTGCAGCGGCTCCCACCAAACCAATCGCATTTAGAGTGAGCTCAAACTTGGTCGAAAACCTGTGCACCCGGAAAAACCAGATGAAACAAGAGATCAGCATTAATATTCAGGACAAAAACATCTGAGACCGGGCGGGGCGCATACACTCACCTGAAGAGTTCCGTGAAGCCGACTTGTTTTTGAGGTTCTTCCGCTTGAGTCATACCCATCCCTTTGACCTCCTCGGACTCGGGGTCTGCTTTCCGTTTCCTGAACCAGCCCTTTGATTTCTTGTTCGTCGCTGGGCCACCGATTGCGTTCGCCGCAGCCTGGGCCTGTGCCTTCTCGTCCATCATGGGACCTGCACCCCCGAGGCCAGCTATTGCTGGATCATTTGTAGCGGTCTGGGGTCGTGATTGGGAATCGGCGACGCTGATACTGTTCTTTTCGTCGACGGCCGTGTCTGGTCTCGAGGCCGAAGCCGACATAGTTACTAGCTCCTTTGGCGTGCTCGTGCTGTTGCTGGTGTTGTCAGCCAGTATTGAAGACAAGGCTCGGTGCAAAAAGCTTAGGCGGATGAGCACCAAGTACTCTGAGAGTCGGACGAAAAAAAGGCGGATGAGGGGAAGCGGGGCGACGGAAGGACGACGAGTAAGGTACGGACTGGTATTTAAATGAACGGAAAGTGCGAGGTGCGAGACAATCATCGCACTCCGTAATCTGGCTTATCCCATCGCTTATAACGTCAGCAGCTGCAACCTCTTCCCAAAAAGGAAGGCAGTGGCGTAAACCGAGACTCGAAACCCGCACTCTGGGCCGATCAGCCACCCCGAATATTCACTCAATGAACTACTCTCTAACTCAGTAACTGACTACAATTGCGCGTCTCTCCGGCCCCAGTCTCAGCAGTAACCGCAGAGATTAACGGCAACACACCAGCATGCAGCACTTCTCAATAAACCCTCTTCCCACTGCGCGTCTAACCCATTTCTCCATCCGTCTGATCACAGTCCATCCCGAAACTCAAAGTTGATACATTGAAATGATGATGACTCCCCTCGGCATCCTCCCAAATACAACACCCGAGTCATTTTCAAGTTCATTCCGGCTGCGAGGCATCAGGAAGTCCAAGCCAAGTCAAGCCGCCAGCGATCCGACCGACGGAATGAGACGCGTAATGGTGGTCTCCACTCGCCACTTCTACCGCACCGACCTGCGAACCAATAGAAAGGAAGAGTTCCGGATTCTGGAACCTCTTTCCGCACTCGGCGGAGGCGTGGGAGAGACAATTACATTGTATACCTCCCATTTATGGCATCGGACATTGACCACGTGATCTCACAAATCGCGCGTTTTGCACGAAAAGGACGGATCCAATCTTATCTCTACTTTAATCGATGACCCCTTTTCAGATTCGATTCGGTGCTAGAGCGGTTGAAGTATGAAGCAGCAGCAAGGATTTTCTGAGCGATCCTACAATATCGGAAGTATTCAGGTCATCTTCGGCGAATATTGGTGATTGGATACATAGCCCTCTCGCATCCGCATGGATTCGAGTCACACCAAAGAGGCCTCCAATCACGGATGTTTCATTCGTGACAGAAAGCAATACGATGTTGGATGAGAAAACAGTCTGACATTGATTCAAAGTCATGAGTTTTTTGGAAGTGAGCTCATTCACAGAAAATCATTTACTCATGACTCAACCTTGCTGCTGCAGCGCGGTAGCGCAGCATCTATCACCTCACGAACGTCGGTCGTTTCTTTCTTCCTTTTCCCAATTTCATATCCGCAACGTAAACACCCTAGCCAGATCATTGCGTGATTAATTAGTATACAAATTATAAGATGTTCCGTCTACAACCGCACAAGTGCAAGAGGCATACAAAATCGTCACTGGTCCAGAATAAAGGGGGGGAAAACAAGTTAAGAGCTATATAATATATGTACCCGAGTATGCAAGAAAGATTCAAGAAAATGTAAAGAATGATTCTAATCAAGACACCTTTTTGAATGGAAAGGGGCTAAGGTGGAAGGGAGTTGGTTGGTAGGAAACATACAAATACCAAGATTGGAGCATGACAAACAGTCGAGTATACAGGCGGACTCTGACTGAGAGCATCCCGGCCCCGGCCCGAAGAAAAGATATAAGGAAATGACCGCATACGGAAGACTTTACTTCCAATACCTTCAAGGCAAGATGAAATTCATGGTATCCCTGTCATCCGACATGACGCGAGCGTATTCGAGCCAGAGGCGGGACATATAAGCAACCATATCCTCCTGCCTCCAGAACTTGTGCACCCAGTCACGTCCCGCATGTGCGATCTTCTTCGCCATACCGTCATGTGCGTTTCCCCCCAGCGGGTCGCCAAAGAACATCTATATGCGAAGCATAAACACATGTATCCTTCCGTTAAGCAGAACGAGAAAAAAGGAGGAAGGTCATGATCCAAGCGAAAGAACGCACCAAGATATCGTGTAAGTCCTCGTAATCCAGTTTCACAGGCACATAATGCACCCACGGCTCAACCCGATCCAAATACCACTCCGGGTACAGCGTGTTCTTAAAGACAACCGCATCCTGACTCAACAGCCTCCTGAATCGCGCACTCCACCCATTCCCATCCACATCCAACAGATACTTGTACTTTCCCGCGCCATTCCGGCCCTTCTCGACCATACCCGTGAATGCGAGAGAAGACGCCATGAGCGCGCACACGTCTCGCGGTTCGGGCCCGCTGGGGAGAGAGGCGACTGAGGAGGCTTCGCATTGGATAGGGGACCCGCCGAAAGCGACGTCCATGATAGCGCGATTGAGCTTCCGCCGGGCGATGCGTTTAGGCTTACCGACGCGTCCCTTCTCCGCTCCAGATGGGTCTAAGTACTCGACGAAGCTCGAGCTCGTCCCGCTCCGGATTGCGTACATAGGCGCGTCGGCGCTCGTCCAGTTCACTAACCTCACGCGCTGACTACCCCGCCAACTCTCTCCATCCCCTTCGTCCCTCGCCGAATGCCACATTCCCGTCGTACTCCCCCTCCAAAACAGTCTCTCGTCGCTTCGCTCCTCCCATGGAACGATATCCTCATCATTGGCAAAGTCGGAGCTCTGCGCGAGTGTCACGGTGCGGATGTCGGCGTGCAGACTCGTCGAGCACCATGCGAAGCTGGGCGGGACGAACCGTTTCGCCAACACGCCGGAGCTGTGGGCGAGGAAAGAGCCATGGGTGAGGGTGTGTTCGCGGTGGATGCATGGGTTCATACTCTGGGCATGATCGAAGATGAAGGTCTTCTGACGTGATGGATTCGGTCCTGGAGGTGTGAAAGGTTGATTCTTGACGGTTGGCTTTCTACCGAGGGGCGACGAAGGTGGACAAGCGTTGTGCCATCCCCGTCGTCCTTGAGGGTTGAGGTCATCCTGCGTCAGATCTTCGCGAATGCATGTTAGACAAGTAGATATTAGATATTGAAAATGCGTACACTCACACTGCTTGTCCTTTGCGGCCTGAACGGCTCTTTCTTTCCATTCCCAATCCTGAAGTTCACCAGGTCTGTCGTCCGTCCCAAACGTCGCTCTGAACGGTGGGATCCACTCCTCCACCTCCCTCAGAATCTCCAAATGCGGCCTCACGACCTTCATCAAATAATACTCTGTCATCCTCTCCCTCCTCTCTTCAGCAATACTCAAGTTCACCAATCCCGCCGGACTCCCCCACCCGTCCTTCCCAATCGTCACACTATCAAACCACCCCTCCCGTTCCGCCTGCAACGCCCGCAAAAACGCAGGCTCATGGCCCCAATACGGCTCCAAATCCTCGTTTATCGAGTCGTATTCGTCCGGGAGCTGCACGTCGTGTTCGGCGACGTACGCCCACCACCGATCAAACCCCGCAGGTGGCGGTCGTCCGTACCGCCTTTGGTACTCTCTCACGGCTTCTGGCAGTGTCTTGGATTGGCGCGAGAGCTTCGATGCCCATCTTTCCTCCGCACGGTGGGTGAGCTCGAAGATGGGGTGAGCTGCATCTGGGTTGACGGTGAGGAGGCCTGAGGACGAGTCGTATGTGTGCTTGGCGGCGTTTCCCGCTTCTTCTCCGATAGCGTGGTCGTGGTCCGGTGACTTAGTAAGTTTTCCTCCGTCGCCGTCGTCTATTCTTGGCTCGTCCGGATCTCCGTGAAGGAGAAGGTCTTCGATAACGTCTTCGAGACGTTCGTCAGCTTCGGACTCGCTTGTAGGTCGTCGTTGTGGTTTTGAGAAGAAGATATCGAGGTAGCCGCAGACGGTGTCCGACGAGGAGCATGTGGAGCCCGCCCTGGAGAGGTCGGAAGCGTAAGGGACGGATGCGAGGTTTGCGAGTAGAATAAAGGAGAGAACGAGGAGGATGGCGATGTACAAGAAGGACGAACGAGCTCGCCGTCGAAGGACTGGGGAGATGGGGACGACGTCCATGGTGTTAGTCGAAGGGACAGTTCGATAAGTACGGTACCTGTCTCACTCGCTCTCTTACTTACTTACTACATTCACTCTTATTCGATAATCCGTTGGACGGCTAATCAATACCGAACTACATCATAGATTTTTGCTCGCATCGACTTCGGCAATACCAGAATTGCCGCATTTCCATCCAGGGAGGCTCTTGACGCATGCAGTCGGATCCAATCAAATCTGTGCCTTGCTCTCTCCCCGCCCCAACTGACCTCAAATATATCATTCCGAAGGCCTGTGCAAGTCGCTACAAGCATCGATATCGAAGAGGTATAAGTCAACACCGTCCAAACGCCCCAATGCAGTGTAGTATTGAACATGGGTCGCTAATAAAGGACATGCAAGCAGAAGCTTTAAAGTTTAAACACGGGGGTACTTCGTTGCGGAGCAAGAGCGTTCAGATCAAATATCCAATTGACTCCTGTGGATGAAAAGAGACCGAGGCGAATATTGATGTATTCGCAAAATAAACGGTAATACAAGAGATTGTCTACAATACTCGAGATAACTAAAAGCCACTCACCGTCGGAGGTGGTCCCGCCCACCCACCTCCCGTCGGCTCCATATTGGATGTCTTGCGCCGACTCC